>VZTL01024628.1:323-20110 GCA_013400535.1 Scopus umbretta | reverse complement strand
GAATAGCCCTGTGGCCAGTTTGGGTCAGCTGTCCTGGCTGTGACCCCTCTCAGCTCCTTGTGCCCCTGGCAGAGCATGGGAAGATGAAAAGTCCTTGGCTAGGGTCAGCACTGCTGAGCAACAACTAAAACACCAGCGTGTTATCAGCATTGTTCTCATCCTAAGTCCAAACCACAGCACTGTGCCAGCTACTAGGAAGAAAATGAACTCTGCATTAAGCTGAAACGAGGACAGCTTGGCATGCATATTGAGGAAGTACCTCTGTCCTTGGTTAAATACTGAATAAAATATGAAGTTAGAGGCATTCACAGTTTGAATGAATCTGTTTCATAACCTCACAATGTGTGGCAGCTTCCATTTTTTACTGTGCTGTTTTCAGACTTCTCTCAGGGATATTGTTTGCACATCAGAAAAGTATTAGAGTTTACGTCCTCAGGTATTTCATTCTGTTGTGGTATCGGTTATTATCAGTCTTCAGAATATTTGTCTCAGGAAATTATTTAAGCGGTTGCACAGCAAGAAATATGCTAGATGCGCTGCTGTCTGGGAGCACTCAGTTTTAGGTAAGAAATAGAAAGATACAGAAATGTTTAGTATACGCTGGAAGCTAATCCTCAATAGATTCTTTTTGTATTAAAAAAAAAGAAAAAGAAATTTTACCTCTTCAAAAATGATCTTGTAGAAATATTTGGGGATCAGGACTGGGAGGATTTGCAGAAAAGTGAACTGGAAGTTTATGAAAGTCCTCAATCCCCTTTCAAATGCACTGTTCACTGCACTGCGTAAATGGCTGCCGTGACTTGGTGAGACAAATTTATATATGTATTTAAATAAAAAGAGGTTATATATGTCTGCTTATGGTACAGGGATGTAGTCCTGTCACTGAACACCTCCCGGGATGAGGAGTGTGTACCCAAGTCCATACAGTTGCTGAGCTATTCCATTCAGACTGTAGTTATGTCTGCCCCAAATGTTGCCTTCTGGGGTGGTTTTTTGGAGTTCAGCTCTCGAGGTACGTAGGATTCCCTTTTCGGTGCTAAGCTAGAACTTTGAAAAAGACTACAAAAAAGTTTCCACAAACTACAAATAACAATTTTTGTATTGCTGTTTTTCTTGTTGTATGAAGTCTGCTGCATCTCAGTTTCTCAAGCCGCCTAAAACCAACCCAATACAGATTCTGGAGTGTCAGTTTAAAAGTACACTTTCCTAATTACTTTTTCCACACTAACAATTAATTCCCCATGGTTTGTTTTTTTTTTTCTTCTCCTGCAGCAGGTGTCATCTTACAAAAGTCTCTGCAGCAGTTAATGAAAAAGTGGAATATTCTGGGAGTTGTAGTCTTTCAAACAGAGCTTCGCAAGGACATACCTGTATTGGAACACTACAGCTCCCTGAACTTCCTCGCATCACTGCCTATGAAACGTCCTGCAACGTGACTAGTTTGGGGGGGTGGTAATCATGGACTTCCAGCACTGCAAATCACACAGCATCTTGCACCTCTGCATGGGGCAACTGGGAGCCGGAATGGACACCTGTGAACCAGTGCATGCTTAGGGTGGGGAACTAATAAAGAAGTCTGGTATGAGGTGACTTTGTCATTTGAAATATTTCAATTTACAAAAATATTCAACCAACTTTGTGCTTTTACCACGGAGCTCTGCAGGGGCCCTGCCACTTGGACACTCTCCAGACACCTACATTTTGGTCGAATCATGTTACACTTAGCTGCTTTTAGATTTTTCTTTGATCTAAATGGCTTCCAGCACTGGCTGTTTTCCTCACCTCCTCTGGCCTGTGCCCTGGGAACAGGTTGTCTGTCTGCAGTCCCTGAATAGAAGAAAGACTCCGGGGCCGCTGCTGCATTCCCACCCCCCACTCTTCTGTTGCTTAAAAACTTTCTAACCCTCTGAGAACTGTTTTTCATCTTCATTTTTTTTACAGCTTAACTCTCCATGCTAGTACATTCAGACAGACACAGGCGTCGGAGGAATTACAAAAGCAATCACTCTACCTAGATGGAGATACATAAATATCTAAATAAAAATATTAAAAACTTGGACATATTTCTTACCTCTGTTTCTGTTGGCAGTTCCTTGGCCTTATCTCCAGCTTGCCTAACGAGCTCAGATTTAATCAGACCCACGTTATACCCGAGTTGCGAACTTAGGTACAAGTTACGTATTCCCTGATAGCATATGGCTGGCTCCAGATGTACACTATATTCATTGACAGAGCAACTGGAGAGCTTTACTAGAATTTTTCAAGTTGTTATAAAACGAGAGCCCCCAAAACACCATGGTCATGATTTGTAAACCTGTGCTGAAACTCCTACAGCAGCAGCTGTGCTTGTGCTGTGAGCATTGTTGGTTTCTGCTGCTGAGCAGGTGGTGTTAGAATAGCCTCTTTCACTGCCTTTTTGCATTCATGATCCTAGCTGGAGACCAGAAGGTGGGAAAAAGCACAAAGCTGTAAAATAAAGAGTTAGAGACAATGATACTTTCTTTCTCCCCATGGGTTCAATTTTAGTTTAACGTCTCAGCAATTGTTTTGGGAAATCTTATTTTAGCTAACCAGCCTGATTCTCCATCTAAGCCACAGTTTTGTTTTACTAACACAAACTTTCAGTAGCTCTGCTGTAGAGAACCTCATTTTCAAGTCACAGTATTCATTCAGAATATTATGTCATTTAAATTCAGTGGAATAACGATACACATGCATTTATATAAGCACCTAAATATTTGGAAGAAAAATGGGATTTTAATTTGCAAAAGAAGTATACAAGCCCTGAGGAGAGAGGGAAGAGAAATGGATGCTGAAGGAATCAGCTTCCACAGAGATCATTCGCTTGATAAGAAGGAACTTCAATTAATTGAAAAATGTTAGGAAATACATGAGAAAAGTACATACTATTCAAGTTAAAGACCAGTTGTATGCTTTACAGTCTTTGCCTTACATGCACAAATAAATTCCATAAACATCCAATACTTACATCTGGCAGAAGATGTATTTGTAATTAATGCCTTGTTGGACTAGGTGATGCTTATTTGCAGATTTAGATATCAGCAGTGACTAATAAATAGCGTGCTTAACACATTCCTGAAGAATGCCAAGAAATTCATGTGAGGTAAAAATTTAACTGTATGTTGGCTATTTCAGGGAAACTCCAAATGCAAAGTGTTCTTGGACGCTCTCTTTTACCAGAGGAAGTATACTTTCTGATTTTTAATATATGCTACCACCTGGTCCCTAACAGTGAAAAAAGACAAAACTGAGGTGCAGAGGTGCAGTCATGCAAAGAAAAACAAACTAACAAAAAACCAGGGAAAAGATAGTGGTAGAATATTTTTTCAGATAATACATTCCTGCAGAGGACAAAAATGTTTTATTGTCTTTATATTACAATAATTTCCTAATGTTATGTGGCTTTCTATTCTTCAAAAAGCAACAGTCCCCACTAACAAATAAAAAAAGAACAGATGCATTTTGTCTTCAATCAAAATGCAATTTTTTTTAAGTCTTCTGCGATATGGAACACTTGCATGAGCCAAGATGCTTTTGAAGATGAATATACATGTCAAGTTCAAGACCATTTGTTTGACTAATTAATTAAATTTATTCAATTGTATATTATTTTAATTTATTCAATGAATAATTAATTAACTGTTGTTTACTTTAAAAGGTTCAAGACATCCTTGAGCAATTCATGGACCAATACTTAGGTGTAGTTAACCACAGGCTGCACTAGAAATACAGTGAAAATTTTTCATCTGCTCCTTACAGTGGATGGAGGTGCTGGTCCTTAAAGGGCGGTAACAGACCTCTTCGGAGAGCATGGCTGTCACTCTGTACTGCTTGCTGTCTAAACACACAGAGAACAAGAAAATGCGTAACCATAATAACAACCCCTCCTTCCATTGCAGGGCAATACTGAGCAACGAAAAATGAATGCCACAATGCAAACAGTCAAGACACTTACAGGCTAGATCTTCTCAATCTGTCCTTGGTCCTAACCAAGGGAGCTACTTCCAAGGTCAAATGTTGCTCATCAGGGACAGCGTCGGGTAATGGTCAGTGTTCCAGGAGCACTAAGCTCCAAATTTGTCCCGGTCCATACCTATCTGGCATGGAGTTCAGGACTAAATTTTACTGTTACAGTGAAGGAAGGCATGTATTTACCCAGTAAAATTCAGTATTAACCCAGAGACATTAGTTAGGCTGTGTTAATATTACCACACATTAGGCAACTGGTATCAGTTACATCCTCTGATTCTGCTGCTGTCCTTTAAGGTACCCTGGATTTATACATCAAATTTGCCCCAGTGTTTGTATCAATAATACAGCATTTATTTACATTCGTTATATTTTTTGGATAGTACAGCAAGAAAAAACATCAGTAAGTGCTATTAGCTCTTTGGGCAGCAGACCAGGAAAACGGGTATACCTCAACAAAACTAGTTTAAAGCATTTGTTAGGAGACCTATAATCATGAACTAAAGGTAAACCAAGATATTAGCTGTTGAAGTAAAGGCTCACATTGGCCTTTTGAAGTAATAGCGTGGGGGGTTTTTTGTTTGTTTTTGACTACATCACTGAAGAACCGGACACATGATGATTAATGCAAAAGAGATTCCTTACATTTCAACATGGTTTTTAAAAATAATTCATTAACATATCTTCATTTTTATTAGTATGCTACTTGTAATAGTCAATGAATCCTTTGTGTTAACATACATAAAAGAAAACTTTTACATGGGAAAAACTAACTGTATACCTTTTTGTGTACGTAGCCATCTCAGCATTGCTTTTTCTTTCCAACTGAATGCCTGAAAATCAAATAATAAGTGAAGAAAGATAATGGCTTAGCTGCAACCCTCCCAGTTTGCCTGTGCATCAACATTAAGCTTTTCTTGTTATATAAACAGTATTTGATATAAAGAGGTTACCTATCTTGGTATTTCTGGGAAACAAACAGATTTTGTTAGAAAAATCTTCGAAGAAAATATTTTGAAATAAATCTCCAAACCTGTTTTGTGCTCTATTTTGAAATGCCAATTAAATGTACTGGTTCATGTCATTAGGCTGAAGGTTTGCTGATAATCAAGAATAATTTATTAATCATAACACATTAAAAGATGTGAAGATGTTTTTCAAGTATTTATATAAATTTGCATAATTATTATTTATTCATATAAGTGAATTTGCAACTGATTATATGTAGGAAGCATTGTGAGCGTGATCAGTTCAGTGATACCTCTGATCAGTGATTCCATTGAGCTCTGCGTGGTGGGGAAAAGACCACATCCTGCTGAAGCCAGTCTTTCCCTTTCCAGGGGAAAGTTCTAGCTTTAATTATTCCACAGCCGAACCTTTACAAATCCCTTCCACCTGAATTTTGCTTTGTAACCCAGACAAACGTGTTCCAAAGTCTTCTGAACATCTGACTAACCTTGAAGTATTCCAGGGACCTCATCTGCTGAAAATTAGGTATATGCTGAAGTTTGTCTTTCCTGGGAACTATGCAGATGCATATATGTTAGCATGTGAGCATTTGGGTTTTATCTTTATTTTTAATTAAATTTAGAACAAGTACTGACCAAAATTATTTGATTGGAAAAGAATCATGTTTACATGATTTTTTTTCTAAAAAGCTTTCAATGAATTCAAAATGTAAAAAAAAGAAATACCATTTCCCCAAATCTTTTAAGGGGTGTTTTTAATGTTTGTTTCACATTAAAACTGAGAAACTCCCTAAGCCTAAATGTAGTTGCTGTGGAAATAGTTTTCAATTATTATTTCCTGAAAAATAATAATCAGTTTTCTACAGACTGTAGTGAGTATTCCTGATTTATTGCAGCCTTTTCCTCCTGGAACTCCACAGGATGTTTGATCTCTCTGAAACCTGTGATATGAGTTACAACTGGTCTTGTTAAATGTTTTGGTGCAGTTTTCTATGTAAAACTAAACTTATCCAGAGAGATACTAAATGCCCTTTAATTTTTTTCTTCTAAACAGAGTAGGCGTTTTGTATCTGTAGACAGCAGGAGATGTAGAAAATGATAGCATTGCTGTGTTTCAGGCAATTCTGCTTGCCAAAACTACAGTTTTAATGTTGTTGTTGTAGTTGATGTATCATGCTGATAAGATAACAGAAGCAGACTGAAATGCTGCTACAGTCCAAAAGAAGCAGAAAGCCAATCATTGATATAGCCAGCATTACTGGCAACTGTAAATTTAGGCCACAGCAATGTGATTTTGACTTCATGTTGATCTATGCAAAGTTATAGTGCCATAGAGAGCTATAGTGTGGTGATCTTGTAGGTAGGATGTGAAAAACATAGAAGGTAGTAAAAACTTCCCACAGCAAGGTGTTGTGCATACACTCAGTGAGATGGCAACTGTGGGCAGCAGGCTCTGCGGCATGGCAGATTCAGCTCAAGGCGAGGGTGCGAAGGGAGATGAGGATATACGTCATCCTCTATTTCTGCCCTTTCTTTTAGAGTCAAATCTCATTTTTCCTCCTTAAGAAGATATAAAGCAAACACTCAAAGACTTAAATTGCATTTTATTTTCCCTTCAGATCCTGTACAGATCCTCTCACTCTGCATTTCTCATGCCCTTATGCTGTTGCACAGCATAAAAATATAAACTTATAGTGTCTACAAAGGTCAGGTTTTTTCAGACTGCTAGCAGCAGAGTTGAGAAAAGTCTTCTCAACATCATATCCTTCTTCTGATTTTCAGAGAATAGACTTATTTTCCCCCTCCCACATCAGGTCAGTGGTAAATAGTCTACAATTCACTGAAATGACTGATAGCCTTTCAAAGACCAGCTTGTATACAGGGAGGTGGAGGTATCTTTAGTCGTGATTTGGGTTGGGTTTTCTTTGTATATGTGAAAATGCACTGTGTATGGGGAAGAGGAAAGGGCATTGGTTTTAAATTGATTTTCAGTTTTACTGAAAGCTGTTTGGCTAACAGTGGAGAATTAAATTCTCTGCCAGCCATAGAAATAGTATAATATGAGCAGTGGAGCTTCATTATGCTGCCAAGTGTATAACTTTGACCTTGATCAGAAGGAAGAAGGCCAAAAATCCAGCAATGACAAAGAAGTCATTGGCCTCCCCACTGCCACCACTGCCCCCATAGCCCTGCAGTATCTGGCAGATAAAATAGCTGGGACTGTGCCAGCTGTGAGGATGCAGAAAGCAGCTGGGAGGGACTGATGTCACGGACCACAGAATCATAGAATCATAGAATCATAGAACCACAGAACCATATAATCATAAAATCATAGAATGATTTGGGTTGGAAGGGACCTTAAAGATCATCTAGTTCTAAATCCCTTGCCATGGGCAGGGATACCTTCCACTAGACCAAGTTACTCAAAGCCCCATCCAGGCTTGCCTTGAACACTTCCAAGGATGGGGCACCCACAACTTCTCTGGGCAACCAGTTCAAGTGTCTCATCATCCTCACAGTGAAGAATTTCTTCCTTATAGCTAATCTAAATCTACCATCCTGACACTTAAAGCCATTAACCCTTGTCCTATCACTACATGCCCTTGTAAAAAGTCCCTCTTCAGCTTTCCTGTAGGTGCTCTGATCATCTTTGTGGTCCTCCTCTGGACTCGCTCCAACAGGTCTATGTCCTTCTTATATTGGCGACCCCAGAATGCAGTACTCTGTGGGGGGTCTCATGAGAGTGGAGTAGAGGGGAAGAATCACCTTCCTCAACCTGCTGGTGACACTTCTTTTGATGCAGCCCAGGATACAGTTGGCTTTCTGGGCTGCAAGCGCACATTGCCAGGTCATGCTGAGCTTCTCATCAACCAACACCCTTAAGCCCTTCTTCTCAGGGCTACTCTGAATCCATTCTCTTCCCAGCCTTCATTTGTATTTGGGATTGTCCTCACCCATCTGCAGGACCTTGCATTTGGCCTTGTTGAAATCCATGGGGGTTCGCATAGGCCCACCTCTCAAGCCTGCCAAGGTCCCTCTGGATGGCGTCTCTTCCCTCCAGCATGTCAACCACACAGCTTTGTGTTGTTGGCAAACTTGTGGAGGGTGCACTCAATCCCACTGTCCATGTCACCAACAAAGATGTTAAACAGCACTGGTCCCAATACCAACCCCTGAGGAACACCACTTATCACCAGTCTCCACTTAGACATCAAGCCATTGACTGCAACTCTCTTAGTGAGACCATCCAGCCAATTCCTTATCCATCAAGTAGTCCCTCCATCAAATCCATGTCTTTCCAATTTAAAGACAAGGATGTTGTGCAGGACAGTGTCAAATGCTTTGCACAAGTCCAGGTAGATGAGGTCAGTTGCTCTTCCCTTATCCACCAAAACTGTAACCCTGCAGTAGAAGGCCAGCGAATTTTTCAGACACGATTTGCCCTTAGTGAAGCCGTGTTGGCTATCACCAATCACCTCCTTATTTTCCATGTGCCTTAGTACAGTTTCCAGGAGCATCTGCTCCATGATCTTGCCAGGAACAGAAGTGAAACTGACTGGCCTTTATTTCCCTGGTTCTTCCTTTTTTCCCTTTTTAAAAATGGGGCTTACGTTTCCCCTCTTTCAGTCAGTGGGAACTTCACCGGACCATCACAGCTTCTCAAATATGATGGGTAATCATGACTTACCAACTTCATCCGCCAGTTCCTTCAGGACCCGCGGACACATCTTATCTCAAACCTGATCTTCTCCTACAGCAGGTGGTTCTTCATTCTCCCAGTCCCTGCCTTTGCCTTCTGCAACTTTGGTGCTATAGCTTGAGCACTTGCCAGTGAAGACTGAGGCAAAAAAATCTGCCATGAAAACTGCCGCACAAACTGCCATGCCACGCCCTGGCTGACATGCCATGCCCTGTTTGCCCACCCTGCTGGCATCACTCTTAGTCGCTCATGATGGGGCGGCCTTCTATGTGAATGAGGAGTGGACACCATTACTCCTGGGCTGGCTCTGCCCAGCTCTCATGAGAGCTGCTGGCTCCTGGCAGGTCTCTGTGCTCCCCTGGGACTTCCTCAGCTCAGGAAACCCCTCCATACGCCACAACCCTCTGCTCTACTGCAGGACGTGCCTGCACTGGAGTTGATCACCTCTGCCAACAGCCATCAGAGAGGAGCAAAGGTCAGTCGCACTTTGACCTCTATTTGAACCAGTGACTTAAAAAGGCAAAAGGCTCTATGTCCCATTATGAGTTCCTGGAGTCATCCAGTCTTCTCATGGAAATTGAACTTTGTCTTCAGTATGGCATTCCTGAGCCCTAGTCAAGAGGACAGCAGAAATCAAGGCTGCATGCAAGCCTGTCTTTAAATTTATCTATCTCCTGGAATCTGCAGGAAGCCATTTATCACTGGGCTTTAAAGGCAGAATTAGAATTTGATTTTTCTCTCCAGCTGCTTTAGGTGTTTATGTGTATGAAATATTTTATTGAAAAATAATTTAATACTTTTGTAATAACCATGTTTCTCAAGGAATGCAACATTGTTATGCCAGATTCCCTGCTGTGTTCTGTAAACTTTGAATTCATTACTGAGGAAAGGCTATCAATATTTTTTCATTATTAAGTATTCTTTTGCTCTGAAATTATCACAGAGAAAGAAACACGCCAGGCGCAATTTGTTTTCGTTGAAATCCCGTACATTTAAACTTCTCATGAAATTCCCAGAGTGGCCCTTAATCCTTGGCTGGTTTTGGTTCTTTCTGGACCAAATTGCAGATTTGGCTTTGTCTTCCAAGGAAATGTGCAGGGTGAAGGAGCTCTGAGAGGATATCTTATAGTTTACCCTGCAAAAAAATCAGTAGCAGTAACTGAGCTCTTCCCTTAAACTACTGTGAGCAACGGCAGTCCTAGCAGTGGTTACTAACCTTTGAGTGATGTCTCAAGGCCTTTTCACATTGATGTGATCAGAACTGGGCTGTGTCCTAAAGTATTTAGCCACTCTGGAGTAAATGGAGTTATTTATCTAGGTGTCTGGGAAATGGTATTACCCAGAGACAACATCCTAAATGGCACATGGAGGTGCCTGGGTCTGCTCAAATACTGTACTCCCTTTGTGCTCCCAGCACCAGCTGGGAAGATGCTGTGAAATGCTTGTTCTTTCATGCATGGTCCCACCTCAAGGACTAGTGGAACATGGCATCTGGTTTTGGCTGTCGTGTTTCTTAATAACTTGGGTGGATCATTCATACTCAAGGGTAGGAAGGCTCTGCAGAGGGATCTGGACAGGCTGGATCGATGGGCAGAGGCCAGTTGTATGAGGTTTAACAAAGCCAAGTGCTGGATCCTGCACTTTGGTCTCAACAACCCCATGCAACGCTACAGGCTTGGGGAAGAGTGGCTGGAAAGCTGCCCAGCGGAAAAGGACCTGGGGGTGCTGGTTGACAGCCAGCTGACTATGAGCCAGTAGTGTGCCCACGTGGCCAAGGAGGCCAATTGCATCCTGGCTCTTGTCAGGAATAGTGTGGCCAGCAGGAGTAGGGAAGTGATTGTGCCCCTGTACTCAGCACTGGTGAGGCCGCACCTCGAATACTGTGTTCAGTTTTGGGCCTCTCACTGCAGGAAAGATGTTAAATGCTGGAGCGTGTCCAAAGAAGAGCAACGAAGCTGGTGAAGGGTCTAGAGAGCAAGCCTTATGAGGAGCAGCTGAGGGAACTGGGACTGTTCAGTCTGGAGAAGAGGAAGCTGAGGGGAGACCTCATTGCTCTGTACAACTGCCTGAAAGGAGGGTGTGGTGAGGTGAGTGTTGGTCTCTTCTCACAAATAGCAAGTGACAGAACAAGAGGAAACGGCCTCAAGTTGTGCCAGGGGAGGTTTAGATTAGATATTAGGAAAAATTTCTTTACTGAAAGAGTGGTGAGGCATTGGAACAGGCTGCCCAGGGAGGTGGTGGAGTCCTCATCCCTGGAGGTGTTCAAAAAAACCTGTGGATGTGGCACTTCAGGACATGGTTTAGTAGGCATGGTCACATTGGGTTGATGGTTGGACTAGATGATCTCAGAGGTCTTTTCCAACCGTAATAATTCTGTGATTCCTTGATTCTATGAAACAGCTGGAAGAAATCTGATGAGGAAAAATTCACCTTCATTTTTTTAATGTTTAATCAGAAAAAAATAAGTCAGCAAGAAATGCCAAACAGCAGAGGAAACTACATGTTCAGTTTAGCCAGATATATATGCTGCGTTATGTGAGGAAAGATGATTGATAACGTAATTTATTTTTAATTTTTATTTCTTATGAGTGAAGTTTAATTAACTATGTGTTACCATTATGTATATCCCTCAGATTTAATAATTGCAATGGATGGCAAAAGCCTAAGCTTTCCTTACTGAGACAATCATTGTATTTTGAGATATTCTGAGCACAAAAAGCCCCGCTGTTCCTTTAACAGCAAAGGATAACAATACGACCGAGGAGTGAGGGTGATGCTGTTGGCCTTGGCCCATTAAGCTGGTTTCCAGGTCATGTACAGAGCCAAACAAACCAACATATTCAAGGCTATGAGCTTGAATGTCAAGAGACAAGGATAGTGTATGGACCTTAAAACATGCTTCCCCTAACAATAAGAACATTTTTAAGGATCATCTCAAGCATGGAACAGTACATTCAAAACCCATTGGGATGAGCAGTGCAATGTAGCAGATCTGTCTAGCGACACCAGAGCCCACAGTACTTCTGACTCTGTTGTTGGTCTTGTGGGATAATCTACAGCCGGTCGCTTCTCTTCCATGTTGCTTCCTCTGCTAGTCTGTGTCCAAAACAGGGAGAAGGTTCCCAAGCTGGCCTCCCATGCCACCATGGATTTGTGCTTGTCTGATTCCTCTACAGAATGATGCAGCTTTAATTTATAAAGTAAAAATTACACTCCATTCTTCCGCAGCAGATAAGGAATTCAGTCTTGGGTTCCAGCTGCAAATATGAAAATGTGCAGTAAGGAGACATTTATTTGAATTATCTAAATTTATAAGCCAGGATCTACGGATCCTATGTCCATGAAAGCTTTAATTTTAAAAAATTTTTCTGGATACATTTTTGTTTAATATTAATACCAGAGATGAAATCACAGGACAGCTGTTCAGTTTTTCCCTCTCTGGGACCATACTACAGAGTGAACAGTACACTAACTGTAGTTTTGTCTGGTGCAGAAAATGGGATGGTAGCCACATCCTACAGTCAATGCTGAAGGGCACTGTGATTGTCAGCCTCTTTATACATAGCAGCTTTATAGCAATCATCATTTCAGCAGCAATTGACCTTGCAAATATAAGGTCCTGAGGCAAAGAAATGATTTACAACATAGCTGCTGGAATGGCGTCCAGGATGGAGAGCTCAGCAGAAGTGCAGCAGCATCTAAGACTGATGACAAAAGGAGGTATATTTGTTTCCCAGACACAAACAAGAAATGCATTATCAGCAAAGTGTGAAGAACACTAAAAGAATGAATGTGTCTCCAAGCTATTTTGGAAAAGGACTCACCCTTTTAACTCTACTTAATATTGCGAGGAAGAACATTATTTTGGCTCACACATGAGTGTGCAAGGACAGCAGAAATGGAGCATTTTATTAACATAAGTACTCTGTTGTTAAAACCAAAAATTGCTAGATCAAACTGGGCCCTACATATAGTCCAGCATCATGTTCTAGCAACAGGTCATACCTGAAGTTTCTGAGAAACTCTGAAAGAGAAAATTTAATTATTTTGTTATTTGGGAAGTTGAATCAGGCCAAAACTCCAGTCAGATCACAAGGTGATTTGTGCGGGTTCTTTGTCTTGCTTTTGCCTTAAATTACAGTTCCTGAAGATTCCTGGAAGATGGAGAACATTTGTTGGTCATTGCTGCCACAGATACACAAGAGAAATATCAATAGCAATCTTTTCTCCCTCGGAAGATTTCAGCTGCCATACGGAGGTGCTGTGGCAATGCAACATGCACCACCTCCCTTCAGCACGGTTAAATGTTGGGATCCCCCCTGTGGCAGCATCCCACTGGCCAGGGGCCATGGGTTTCAATGGACACCCTGTGCCCCTTTGCTGCCAGGCTGGGGTGCCTCCAAACTGGACTGTCCCCAGAGTCTAGGTGGCTCTGTGGCAGCTGGTTCAGGTATCTCTGCATCATTTCCAGGGCCAGAGAGCACTGCTAGGTCGAGCATCTGCACCTTCCCCAGATTAATCACACAGTGGCCAGAGACAAATCAGAGGTTAACCAGGTGATAAAAGGACAAGACCATTGATTTCTGCTATTTCATGCACCTCAAGCTGAAAGGCACTGGCAAAACTGGAAATCTAGAGAGGAGGGGAAGACCCTGCGTCCATGAACACTGGAACATTTCCTGGCAGCAGCTGTGGTGGCCCTTCTGCCTTCCTCTCCCTGTGGGCAACCCCATCACTCCTCCCAAGAATGAAGCTTTCTGCCCAGTGCTCTTGGGTGCAGGTCGAGATGTCCTGAAAGGGAATGAAGGTTTCTCTTTTTCCCAGTCCCTATTTTGTTTTTCAAATTTCCTAATGTATACATCCTGGTGTCTTAATTATAGGCTTGTTTAGTGGTTTTGGAGGTTTTTTAATTATATCTTTAATAATAACCATCAATGGGCAATAAACTTTATTGTCTGATTGTGTACTTCATTGAAAAATAATTCTACCTTTTTAATTTTCTGCCCTCTGAATTTAATAGCAAGCTTTTTCCTTTTTGTATTCTGTGGGGACACATCTAGAAGCACTTGTGCCACCTTCTTGATGTCACGCATTATTCTGAAAGCTGTTGTCAACACCTCTTTGTCTTTTTTTCCTAAAATAAACTGTCCCAAACTTTCCAGCCTCTCTTCACACAAAGGTGGTTTCTGAATCCAGCAATTTCCATCATTCATCTCTCAGCTCCCTTTATCCTCAATTTTTTTAAATAAGACATCTGGAGGTGAGCACCGTGTTTCAGGTGACAATGTAGGTTGTAATGGAATTGTTACATTTTCAGGCTGATTTTCCCATTCTTGTTGGTTCTAACATTTAATTTGGTTTGTATTTATTTTTTGAGTGCTGCAGCCTTTTGGATTGCAAGGTTTTCACTGAATTCACCTGTTTTTTTTTCCTAGAGTTGTTACAGCTTTAATTTAAAGAAGCTGTTTGAATAACTCAGTCTTCCACCCAGTGTGCATTTTGCTGGTCAGAACCAAAGAAGTGACAGGGATGTACCAGACAATTATTAGAGTTGTTGCAAGGAATCACAGATGCCAAATAGGCTTGTGGTAAGTGAGATGGTTTAGATTATCACCACTGAGTAGTAGGGTAGGCGTGAGGTGGATAAAGGAATTCGGACACTTCACAACAAGGATTTCAAATGTCTTCATTTCTGCTGCACATCTGAATCTCCTAGAGGAAAATGTCTGCAATAGCTGCATAATTCCCTGTGGCTGAACAGCAACACTTACGTCTGTGAGATCTGTTCTTTGGGGAGGGGACACAACAATGTGAAGACTTGGAGAGTCACACTGGAGCTGAATGGGATTGACACTGTCTTGGAGAAAAGACATTCTGTCCCAAGGACGATCGTCTTTAGACCTGCCTTTACAGTCATGGCATTCTGCTCTGTGGCTCCCAGGCTCAGTTATATCTCATCAGTGACTAGACATGAGGCATCTAGGCTCACTTCCCACTAGACGTGAGAAAACTCAGCAAAATCAGACATTGAGCCGTATAGGTTATATACCCCCAAAATATCCGCTTCTCCATTACAGAAGTGTGCTTTTTTTTCTTAAAAAGTGGTTACTCCAATGGCACATTGCAAGGGGAACCCAAGAAATCTCTCTCAGATCACCTAGAAACTTTAATGTCTTGAATCACACCTAGCAAAATGTCAGGCTATCCACTTCAAAGACATCTCTGACATCTCATTGAAACAAGCTGTTATGCAAGCAATGATAATCCCTTCAAATTTAATGGAGTTTCTGAATTTAGTACCACGTGTCTGCATTGCCACCGCATCTTTTTTTCAAAAGCAAAGATTGACAAAAAATACAGAAAGGAGCACCTTTTTGACTCAGAATACTAATCTAGGTGTCAATCTTTTTGAGCAAGGTACTACATTTTGAAAATTTACAAAAGTGTTATCTTTTACTATTATTTAAAACACAGTAGGCCAGACTGATATCTAGTGAGATGCAAATTAAAGTAATAAAATTAAAGAATTACATACAGTGGAAGGACATAAGGATATAGAAGAATTATATTAGAGAAGTCTGTTGTGTACTCTGGGTTTTTTGTTGCTATGCTAATTTGGTATTATGCATATCTTCAGCACTGCTGTTCTATTAACTCCCTATTCTTGGAAACGTTCATCTTATAAACCCGTGGAAGGGAATTCAGAAGCCTGTGCTCATGCTGTGCATATTATAAATATCGGCTACCATAGTGTTTAACTTCAGCTGCGTTTTCTTATACTTCAGCAATCATAAGGATGATGGTGTAGTTTTGATGGGTGTGTGGGCTTCCTCTGCATCAAGCATCTGTATCGACATGAGCGGACCTATTGCAGCCCCTGGAAATAGAGGATGAGTGTATGATTTGCATGGTAATGCAAATTGAGATTGATGTCAGGCTCCCTGGGCGAGTTTCCTGCACAAGTAGGGAAGAAGGGAGAGGGAGAGCAAACTCAACATAGTCATGTTTCTGTATTCTACCCCAGGGACAAGGGAGCGGGTGAGGGCTTTGTTTTGCCTTCTCACCCACCAACAGAGCTGGTGTGTCAGAACCAACAGATTTTAATCAGAAACATGTGTGGCTGCCTCCTCAGCCAAAGGGACCGGGGAACTGGATCACGGTGGCTTCCCAGCTCTGGCTCTGGTACAAAACAGTTACGTGCTTTGTTCCCTGCATCTCATGACAAAGTTGTAACTAAGTCCTAAAAATCTCCTGAGGATGAGCTGCATCAGCACTGCCAGAGCCCTAACTGCCATTCAGTATCCTACACTCCAGCCACAGGACAGTTTTAGTTTTGCAGCTGCACTTTCAGGAAAGTGTTCTGATTATATATTGGATTTAGAAAAAATGCAAGGAGTACGCAAGAGACACGTGTCCTCTGCTACTTAAAAACAGGCAGTCAAGTCTGTCACTGCCTTTAAAGTCACCAGGGTTTTTTTTGTTGGGGGTGGGTTTTTTTAAATAGAGTTTTAATTGAAAATCTGTCAGTATTTGGCTGACTGGAAAGGATTTCTCCCTTCAGCCCTTATCTCCTCATGTTTTATACAAACTCTGCTATAAGCAGTCTCTACATTAAGGGTTAGACTTTGAGGTCCCTTTTGTAGTTAAAATGTGCTTTTTTTTTACACTTACACATAGCATCTAGCTGAAGCAATCTGATAGGCAGCCTATGCAGCAACATCAACATCTACCTCTCTGGATGTCATAACTCAGTTTTAAAATGTAGCCAGTTTTGAAGGGCATTGCTTGGCTTCATTATAACACAGATGAGGAGCAGGTGCCAGCTCATTATGAGATGCTGAGTCTGAAAAAGTGAATTTTCACTCTTAAAATTCTCTTGACTTCTGTGCAGTTATAAAGAAAATGTGCCTAATGAAATGATCTCTTCAAAGCATCTGTAGCCATTATAACCTCCTATAAATAACTCTAACCAATATCTTAATCTCATCAAAAAGTAAGGAGAAATATAGGCCCAAAGTAATTCCCTAGAGACTGGATGACATTTTTTAAAGAGAAGCAGATTAAGGGGTCTCCAAGCACCAGAACCATCTGTGTCACCATTAAAAAAAAGCTATGCCTGCCTTTTCTCATAGAGGGAGGACATTTGCAGTGTCCTCTCACATATGCCATCCTGTTCTGAAGTGAGGAGCATTGCAGTTAATTAGCATCTCTGGAAACATGAGAAATCTATACTGTTAATAATACAATGGCTTAGAGCCATTCACTCACAATAGTTGAGTATCACAACAGGAAGCATTGCAGAGCAAATGGCACTGTATATAGAGCGATCAGGAAGAGAGGAGGATCCTGAAGTTTTATAAAGGTGCCAATAAACAAAATACCGAGCACCACTCTCATGTTCTCGCCAAGGTAAACGAAGCATAGTGAGCATCCCACCTTCTCTCTACCACTGCACAGCAGAAGGCAGAGGCAATTTCTCTCTCTCATTTAGTTCCTCAGTATGCCATTTTTCTGATTCTTTGCACCCAGATATGGGGGTTGTGAACTGAAGCGTGAATCAATGTGAGTTTTATATGTCTATTGATTGGGTAAAAAAAACCAAACCAAAACAAAAAAAAAACGAGGAAGAGAAATATAAGGTAGAGGTGGTGCTTTCAGGAGATGATACTCTCTCATTCTAGCCTGCTGTGGAAAAACTCTGTGTTTTCTGAGGTGGAGCAACTGGTTTCATATGCCAGTCAAATTTGCCTAACTGTGCTGCTGGTAGCAAGTGTGGAGTTCAGCCCCATTTTCACTCCATACCTAATATACAACTTCATTCATGGAAGTCCACTGAACCTTTTTCAGTATTACTGATGAGAGAAGGGTTACTTCAATGCTGGGAAGGCAGTCGCATTATTTGCTTTGCTGTGTGACAGCATTACAGTTACTGTTGTTTCCTTCCTTTGGAAGTTTCTTTTGCCAAACCAGATGAAAAAACAGGACAGTTATTATTCTGTGCATGTTTTTATTTAGGCTGCCAAGCTAGCCGACAGGAGCAGGATTTGTCATACACAGACAGATGTTGTCATTACAGATGGTGTAATTTCTGTGCAGGTTGTGGGACCTTTCTGTTAAAGGCGTGAGGACCCTGTGCAAGCAGCCCTGGACTTCAGTAACCCCTTTCAAAGGAAATAGGAAACTGTTGACAATTAGGAGACAAAGCCTTGTACAACTGGATACACTGCTGTAATGAGTGGGTGGTGGAGCTGCTTCTCCTTTCTTTAGCTGAGAAACATGCTTTTTATTGTTACTACAGTTGAGCCTGAATAGCAGCTTCTGGCCTATAATTCAAAAAAGGGAGCTCTTACGTTCACAAAGGTTAATCCTTTCTTGATCTGGAAATCTTGTAATAGATGCTCACAGGTTTTCAACATATTCAGATTGCAGCTTGAACGGCTGTTCCTTCCTCAGTGGGGTTCACTTCCGAGGACAGAAATGCTGCACCCTCTGCCCCCCTCACCTTATATTCTTCTGGTTGTTCTGTCATGCAAAGTACAAGTCAAGGAGCATATTCTGGTCTGTAGGGCTCTCCTTGCTTTCCTTTTTCACTCATGCATTAATTCTTGCCATCTTGATTTCCCTGCTTTAAAAACCTGCTTCTGGCAAGGAAGGAGAGGCAGCACCAGGAGAGGCAAAATCAGCAGTAATCCGCTGTATGGGGCAGCACTGTGCATGTTTCTGCTGACCGTTTTGCCCATACCAGAGCCTTGGAAAGCTTGTACAAGACTTAAAGATTTAGACGTACCATCTGAGCCCCTTGCATTTGAATCACTTGACCCCGTGGTTCTGTGAGGGCTCTCTCCCCTAGGACACAGTCTTGTGTGTTTTGGAGCTGGGCTTCCCATCCTGGTGACATTTTGAATGATAGCTGCCTCTAGCATCTTCAGCGATCTGTTCTCAGTGAATGGGCAAATAGAATGAAGATCTCTTACAGTGGAGTTTTAAATGCACAGAAAGAGTAGGGGACAGATGGGAAAAAGAAAATGATTAAAACATACACCTCTTTCAAAATACTTTCAAGGAAAGGCAATACTATAGGCCGGAAAGAAAATCCAGGACTAAAATTTAAGATAAAGGCCCAAAAGGACTTAGGTAATGTGAATGGAGAAGACTCGGTGTCAGCAGTGATCTGGTTGGGCACATTTTGAATCGTCCTCAAATGCATGTAATTGGCATGAAACAATATCATGTCATGGCAAAGTCAGCCATTACAGTTGAAAAACCTATGGTTGCTGAGAAGCAGAAAGCAGTGTCCAGGAAGACTCCTTGATGACAGGTTTTTGCCTGCCACTAGGCTGCAGGATGAGGTCTCCTACTTGTCAGTGTCCTTGGGCAAAGCCATTTGAGCATTCTAAGGCCCAATTAGATACGGCATCTGTCAAATCTCTGGGTGGTAGTAGGGAAAAATTTTTTGGGAAGGATGCTAAAATAAGTAGCACTGCTGGAGAAATACATGATGAAGGCAACACAAAGGAAATGATATAATACAGACAATGTCAGAAGACCTGTTGAGACTCAGAGTTGAGTCTTTGAGCTCTGCAATGCATGTGGCGTTAGGACTGGATGAGCCCATGTATCTGTTTTTAAGAGCAGATGCTCTGTTCCCCTCTACTTTTTTTGCGGGACCAGTCCTCTCAACCCATTGGAGTACTGCAGTGTTTGTTCCTGGCATCATCAGCATTTTTTTATGGCAGAAGCAGTGAAACTAATGAAAGCCAATATCACAAGAGCAAATGACTTGGGGATGAGTGCCTGTGGCCTTTCTCTGATCCTTAATAAGGTCGCAGCCTTTTCCTCCTTGGAGGGCGTTATTAAGAAATGTCTCCCCTGTTTGGGAGCTTCTTTTTACAGAATATACAATATCTGAAGTTTACCTTCTTCCATCAAATTTCAATGAAATCGGTGAATGGATGCAAAAATTATTGAAGCAAGGACAGATAACACATACAAAAACATTGACAACAAATAAAATTACATAAGCCTCATTTCCTAAGAAACCAAGCTAAAAAAGATTTAATTACTGTAACTTGGCCCAGAGACACATGAAGCAAAAACTGCTGAGGATCTGATTTTCTGACTGCGGAGGT
>VZTL01024627.1:3871-32352 GCA_013400535.1 Scopus umbretta | reverse complement strand
ATTTTTTTTGAAGAGAAACACTCTTTGAGCACTAGTCCAATACTGATATGTAAAATCAATGAGCTTGTTTTCTGTAGAGCACATGGCAGAGGCCTTACAGGCTGATTTCTCTAAACAATGCCTAATGCTACAGAAATGATGGCTACCTGCTTCTTCTGGACTCGGCCTAAATAAAACAAATTAAGCAGTTTTCACTAGGGACAACTGTTGAGGTTAAATGGCAATGGGTCGTCCTATCTCTGCGAAGTCAGCATCAGATTGTATCTTGCACCAAGCAATATCATGTTTACTATAAAGTGTATATACATATTCATTGGGTGAAACCCTGCTTATGGTAGGTGTCCTCTCTCTGGAGACAGGGAAAATACTGCAGAAGGAACTAAGCATACAAAGAGCAAAAGGTGGAACCACACCAAGAATGAAAATTGCCTTTGACATCAGCTCCATGGTTTCTAAGCAGCATCCCCCTATGTTACTGAACTTTTACTTTTGTGGAGGATTTCATTCACATTAAGTCAGATACGTGCAATATAGACCTCTACATGTCAGTTCATCCTCCTGAGATTCCTCTATAATCAGCTGAGAAAAGAAAAAGAGCAGACTTATGACTTGAGTCATCTAATCAGCTTTAGATGCTTACTCCACGAATCACGAACTGAAAGTGTCTATTTCTCTCTACTAACTGTAAAAGGAGACCAAGTGATGTAGAGGGATGTAGGCTTCTACATTCAGTCTGGTGGCTAAATTCACTCTCTTGAGCCTGCAGATTAGAACTGAAATTCACAGAGATGCTCACCAAAATGAAGTGAGATTGATCTTTTCTAATCATTCTGGTTGTCAACGCTGTAAAGACAGCAATATACTTAATATAATATGCTGATCATGTTAAAAATGGGCAAGAAAGAAAAAAATAAGTCAAATTATAAAATAAGCTATGAAAGTAGGAAATAGCACTTTATATATGGAAGTTAGAAATCTGATTAAAAAAACCCTGAATTTGTTGGCTTCTTCCTGATGACATGGAAGGAGTAGATGTCATTGATTTCTATCAATGCTAACAGCACTTTATGCTGCCAGTATTATGTCAAGTGGTCTTACTGTAAACAGAATTAATTTTCCAAAACCAAAATGAAAATGAACCTTCATTTTATACACTAAAAATATGTGTGTGTGTACATGCACACAGTGGTGCATCTGTGTGTTAGCGAGAGTGTGTGTATGCACACGTATCAGCTCTCTTTCATATCACATGAAGCTCCTTGCCCATGAGGACATTTCCTTTTGTTTAGGTTATGCTACCATTAGATTCATTTATCCTTTAGCTTAAAAGGTCTTATTTCTGACATGGTGATGGATGAATGTGAATGACTGTTCAGGGAGAAGGATTTCTTTCAGCCTTTTTTACTGTGCAAAGCAGAGAAAGGAACCTAATTAAAAAGTGTCTTTGATTAAGACTCCAGTATCTCTTTCTTTTTGATTGGTTGGTTTTGTACTGTGGAAACTGTCCTCACCATATGGAGAGATGAAAAATTAAAATAACAACAGAAATCACCTTTGCCCAATTCTCTTAACCTACAGAAGATGTTCATATTTGATTGACATCACAGGTCCAGTTCTTATCTTTTTCAGAATAGTCTGTTCCTTCTTTTATTCACTTACTTTTATATTTTCACATCAGTCCAGTACAACAGATACTTTCACTGGAAATGCAGAGAAATATAAATAACTGCTGGTCTGGCATGGAATTTAGAAAGAAACTCATTTTAGAAACAAAATTCATTTAAATGTCTCTGGATATAGCACTGCTGAAAGAAGCATTGATGAAGCTCTCAATTTATTCCACAAAGAATTTTCAGAATAATATCTAATAATAAATATTCACTTTGCCTCAGAGCTTTGTAGTTTGATAAATGTTCTTTTCTTTGTCTAAGTTAGTAAATTCTAGTGAAACATCTCAGTCTATGCAGCTCATCCTCTGTAACTTGAACTATAATCAAAATGTCAATGTGAATGACGCCAAAAGCATACAATCACTCGCCATTGACACAAAACCACCTCAGTCAGACCACGTTGGCTTACAAGGTACAAAAGAGGCCATGTCCTCATGCCATAGTATGAAATATTAAAAAAAAGATTCATGAAATATTTCAGGCTTCATATCCTTTGCTGATCATTTGCATAGCAAAATGCATCATTGTGCACAGACAAGAGAGCTTTTCTCCCTCACTGATGCCCTTCTTGGCTGATGTATACCCACGAGAGTTTATGAAGGATACAAGGGGTTGTATCTCCTATAAGTGTGAACTTCCCATCCTGCATGGAGAGTGTGGAGTCATTAGTCTTAACAATTCAGTCAACTCACCTGAGGATACGTCTGGTCATGACTACTAGGCTAAACCTTGGGAGGTCAATGCCCAACTTTGGTAGTGTAATTTATTTACATATAAATGATGAAAAATCAGCTCAAAAAATTAATACAAAACAATAAATCATATAATCAGATACAGCTGTCTGCCACACATAAAACACTCCAATGGAAGATTAGTGAAATATGTTTTAAACAGAAATGATCCAAAAAGAACAGGACCCAACCACTTAAACCAAAATCAGTTCTCACTAATACTGAGACTTATACTCTATTTTGAGAACGAGTCATTAGAGACTAGGAGGATTACAAACATTTGTTCTGGTCTCAAAATTAAGGCTCAGGTTTAAAAATGTGGAGATCGGGGTTCTGTTTCTGTCTGGCCTTAGACAATCACGCTGTGAGGTTTACACATTGACTACACTGCAACTGCCTTTGTAGCTTAGTGGGCAAAATTTAGGGGCTTCTGTTTTCCGTGCATTTTACAGGAGTCTTTGGAAGGCTAAGTTAACTCATCTGAGCAGGATGTATCAAAAGGTATCAAATACTGCTACCCATCACCTCACTTTATCCATGCTTCAGTTTCTTTACTGTGGAAATTGGGATATTTTCTTCTTATACAGGAACTGAAGAAAGCTAAAATAAGTGCTATTCGGAAAACATTACCCTGAATCCTGCTAACTAAAACCAGACTTCTTAATGTGTGGAGAAAGACTGACAGAGAAAAGAAGACATTATCACTGTTCTGGTCCTTAAACATGAGCAACTTTGTATCCTCAGTCATGGGACAAGAAAGAGACAAATGCAGTCTTTATTTACCATTCCAAGGCACCATCAGCCACAGAACTCTCCAAGCCCTGTCCCCAGTGATGGACAGGTTTTCATACAGCTTCCATCCCACCAAATAATGTAGATAAAGATTACATTTTTCATAAAATCATAGAATAGCACAGGTTGGAAGGCACCTCAAAAGATCATCTAGTCCAACCTTGCATAAGACAGGAAGCCTAGATGAGATTATTTAGCATCCTGCCCAATTGCATCTTGAAAATGTCCACTGATGGGACTCTGCTACATCCCTGGGGAGGTTGTTCCAGTGAATGATTGTTCTTACTGTGAAAAATTTCTTTCTTATGGCAAATGAAATCTTTCCCAGTGCAATTTATACTCATTTGCCCTTGTCTTCTCCATGTGTGGTTTTTTTTTTTGAAGTGCACTTTTGAAAAGTGCTCTGTCCCTTCTAACACCCAAGCTAATATTTAGGACTGTACACTTTAAGGTTCTGAAAAGTTGGATATTTATGTCTGCTCAGATGAAACCTGAACTTTGAACAAAACATGCCCCCAGATCTTCCCCACGCAGCAACAGCAGCTGCTCAAAAGATTAAAATCCACATACCATTAATTGCAAAATAGCTAAAGGAAGAGGAAGTCTACCAAAGCCATGTAAAAGTTTCAACTTAAAGCACAGACTTCTTTTACACCGGCTTCACATATATAAAAAACTTAACTTCTTTCTGAAGTATCAACAAGATCTTCAGGGATTTAGCAGGTGAAGCATGTGTGCATTTTATTTTACTCTCTTTGCGAACCTTCCCCTCTAAACACATAATCAGGTTTGTAAAGGATGATTAAATAGGTAACGGAATGAGGCATAATGAGACATCTTATTGAAAGTTAAAAGGGCAAACATAGTATTTAAACCTTTCTTCTATCTCTTGATAGATTAAATAAGCATCATTAGGTAGAATAGTTTTCATGTTACTTTAAATATCCTGTACATCTCCCATAAAGCTTTTATGTAAAATCCTTCCCTGCATATATAGAAATGAATCATATCATATTACAGCTGGCTATGCATTCCTCCCTGAGCACACTATGTTTTAAATCACAAAATCCATTTTTATTTTCTTTTTCATTTGTCACCTCACCACTGGAAGGAAGGTTTCCTGGAGATTATTCCATTACATGTCTGACAATATCAAGTCTGCCTTCAATACATTAGTATAAAAACTGAGGATAAATGATTACATTTACATGAGGTCAATGAACAAGTACAGGAGACAGAAAGCCTAAAGGATTCATTGTATCTTCTGCTATATGCCTGTCAGAGGCTTCTTGATGAGAATACAGATGCACAAAATAAGCAGTTAAGGGGGAAATAGCTCAATTTTTTGTGCTCAGATATTTTCAGATAATCTCATTAATATTTGAGTAAATAAACTGGATATGAACATGTCCTCTTTGTTGTCTGCCTTCTCACAATACAGCAACACACTGCACAGTGCTAGCCTCTCTTTGTCCTACTATAAGTCAACTACTTTGAGATGACGTACTGATGGATTTTATCTCTGAGGCATTCTCCTCTTTAATTCTGAATTACTACATTCCAATCAACGTGTACATTCACAACCTGCTAATGTAATAAAGCATTCAAAGCAGTCAGTGCAAACACAGTATAATGCTTTGTCATATACGTATGTTTGAAAAAAAAGAAGAAGATACTTGTGAAACCTCTATAAGGCAGAAAGGCTGAGCATCCTTTTCAGGGCTGAAACACTCTTCAGGATACTAAGAGAGAATCTGTAAATATTTAACATTTCTACAAGAAAAGGGATTAACAGAACAGAGCTCTTTGTTCAATACTTGCAGCATCATGTATTATTTCTAGTGGGCATGAACAGCAAAATGCTACGTATTGACTAAAGTACGCTATGCATCACAGAAGCTTAATATAAGGGGACATGAAATTCTCTCCTGACCAGGAGTAAGCCACTAACCTGACCTTAGCCTAATCAACCATTTCTTGCACCGTAGTAGTACTTGATGTTTCCCAGCCTCTTTTTTTTCTGGGAGCTTTCCAAACTATAGACAAATTCAGTCTCTGAAATCAAGAGGTTAAAGTATTAGATAAATTAAGATGAAATTAAATAGAACAAATAGAAGTATGAGCAGTGAGAAGGTAAAAAGCCTGAAAACATTTGGATTTGCAGACTAATGAGGTGTTCATAGTTCTGAACAAGAACCATTCCACTTTTATTTTTCTAGCTTATAGAAATGATAAGAAAGAGTTATGGTACCTTTTGTCACAGTTTCATTCTATACATGGAAGCCCAAAAGGGACAGCAAAGGGGAAAAGCAGCCAGACAGAAGTTAGCACTTGTTGTGACAAACCAGGAACCACCCGATCAAATTGATGCCCAGTCTGCCCCAGACAATGTTCTGCATCAGATATATAAAAAGAAAGTTCAAGAAAGTAAATTGTAGACATCTGTAAAGCAAACAGCCTGTAGGAAAACATTATTTGCCTTGTCATTCTGAGTCTCTCAAGTTATATTGCAGGACTGTCACTCACTAATCTTACTGGAGTACATATTAAATTACCCAACACTATTTGGGAAAAATCAACCGGTGAACATAATTCTGCTCTTTTAAATTTCACATTCTTCCAGTAGCTGAAATGTTTTGAAACAAACAGTATTGTCCCCATCTTTCATGCAAAACTCTGCTACACATTTGACTCTAAGGGGCAAGCACAAACAAGGAATTTCACATCAAAGTGATTGCTAGTGCTAAGACCTTTCGAAGATAAATTGTTGCAGTCAACCTGCTCCTCAAGTCAGCTCCCACTCTCCACCCTTTCTGTTGTTATAACAGGTAACATTTGCTATATTTACATGAAATCTTGGACTAGATAATACACCAGATTAAAAAACAAAACAACAAACCCAGTAATAATAAAAGTGCATTACTATAAAGCCCAGGAACTTGGACCTTGAACACAGAACAGATTTAGAGTCTGTATGAGTCTCTTTTTTCTCAATGTTGAACATGGATGAAATCATCCCATGATATTACGTACCTGAAAATTGTTCTCATCTGCCACAGAAGAGAAAGGGGAAGGACTTTCTGTACATACAAGCCCAGCTCCCTCCCGATCCATAACCTCCCAAGGCTGAGCTCATTTCCCATACTTCATAACCCATGTTCGACAGTGACACACAGTGCTGAATTCAAACCTATACTACTTTTTTTGAACTAGGTAATTGGAATAAAATTAAAGAACTTTTGCTCAGAAGGGACCTCTCTCAATTTTCCCTACACAGCTACTCAATTTCACAGAAGCCAAAAGGACTGAACACACGTGACCTAATCTTTTGGAAAGGCTCATATATGACCTTCAATCTCTTCCTTGGTGACTGAAGCTGTATTATATCCTCAAAAAGAGGAATCTCCCATGTGACCTCTGAATAAACTTTTCCAGAAAGTGTATTTCAACTCAAATTTCTAACAAGGAAAAAGTTTAGTCAAGTAACGCTCGCTATTGCACTTTTAATTTCATATATCATATGCCTGTCATGAAGTTTTTATGTGACATATGTCAAAAACTAATGTGAAAGTCCAAGGAAAACAGCTACCTGTTACCTGACACAACCATATATAATCTTATATAAAATGTCATGTATTTCTTGAGAATGAATCATGAAGACAATTCCTTAAATTATCATTTTTTCTTTTCAAATATGGACCTCCTTTTCCTCTCAAAGCATTCTGAATTTTCTTGGAGTATTAGACTTTTCTTGTGATTCATCAAGAGTTATGGTAACACTTCATGATTGTTTTTAACAATCTGATCTTCCTTTACTACTATTTTAATCAGGAATCATACATAATCCTAAACAGCTACAAGGAATTTTAAAGAATAAATTTCAGCAGAGTCACTGAAATAAGAATGCTGACAGATCTCAAGTGCAGCTAGATCTTCCTGATGCAGACAGATCTCAGATCTGACATGTCATGACTAGGCACCTTGACTCTGAATCTCCAAATAACTCACAGCTTTATGCAAGCTCTGTCTTCCCCTGGCAACTTTCAGGACTTGGTTTCAGGGAAGTACAAGACTCATCCTGCAGAAGCACTGGCTAAGATGAGAGCTGTAACTTAACATGGGAAAAAAAACCCAACATCCATTCTTACAAATTAAGCAATACAATACAAACTATCAGGAAACAAATGCTAAGAATGAAGGCTATATCTAAAGTTTTCTAGACTATTCTTTATTCAATCTGTTGTTTGGGACCTTTCTAATCAGGACAAAACATCCCTCTGCCTGTTGGTGAAGCATAGAGACCAGTTTTGGGAATCCCATATAACATCGAATATTTTCAAATAAGTAGACCTGATATTAAAACATTAAGCTCTCCTGTCTTCTCAGGCATGTTGGAGAGACCACAGACTGTAGGTCAGGCAGCCACCAAATCTTCTTGGAGCTACAAGGTTGACAAGCTCTGACCTCCTCTTCAGGGCTGACCTCCTCCTCCCTGTAACACCAAGGAGACCTGAAGCAATCACAATCCAGAAAAGAAGAGACAAGAGGCTGCTGTCCTTTGGGTGGCATGTCAAAGAGACACTTGGCAAGCTTGTCAGGGAAAGGCAACAACTTAAGAAGAGGGACATCTGGGACATCATCTTTAATGAGTCATTGGCAGTGCCCACATAAATGACGATGGTGTGGAGCCCATAAAGCCAAACAGCAGGGTCAACCTGTGGAGGTGGGCCCACTGCTATCCCCTGTTGGTACATGTTCTTACTCTCACTGTACACAGGCAAGAAAGCTGGTCATTCATGTGAATAATGTATTAATCTCACCGTGCAACACCAGCGATCACTAATGCTGGTCTGAGCCAGGGAGTGGAATATCAGTGACCGACACAAGCTGTCCTCAGAAGAAGGCTAAAAGGAAGTGGGCACAGGTGATGTGCTTGTGAATATAGTGGGTGACCACAGCCACTGTAAAGAAAGCTGAACTGAGCTCAACACAAAGGGCACCACAGGTTGGCTTTTCTTTCTGAAAAACAGCACTACCAGTTGAGTGGATTACCTGGTTGTGTAAATGGCCTTTCTGCTAAACTTTGTTTATCACCTAAAAATGTGATCATTCTACTTTACTCAAAATAAGTTTGAGAATAGTCATTATGTCTATTCTGCGTTTCACAAGCAGTCCTAAGGGTAGGCTCTAGGCCAAATATACAGCCCCTGTATAGCTGGGGCACCTTTAAACACAGCCTTGGCTGAGACAGCTGTGCTATAGGAGAAAGATTTTTAGGTGCATTGTACACCTTAGAGTAGCATCAAAAGTAAATTTACCTGGTCTAAATGTATCTTTTGTCTTGCCTAGCTGTCTCAATTTATCTTGTCTGACCTCCACCAATTAGGGGGCCACCTGTCAGGCAACAAACTCCTTGACATCAGACAGACAAAAGGTCCTGTATTCCCTTCTAAGAAGGGCTCAACATTGCCTGTCCCATGTTTACATGGTATTTGTAGGCATCTGAAATTCATACTGACTTCATATCTTTTACAAGATCCAGAGGATCTTAGGACACGAGCTTGAGCTGCATGTCAAAATTCAGGCTGCTCTTGGGATTAGCTGTCTGACAGCCAGGCTTGTAGACTTTTCCTTTTTATGTAAAGGACTTTATGAACCATGAACAAAAGGGGCTTCTTCTCAATAGCTATACATCTTTTAATATGGAATTATATTCACAATGGCACACAAGCATGTTTCTTTTGAATTTCTGATCATTTTGTTCAGACGTCTTGGTTGTGTTTGGTAATATAACTTCGGTGGACTCTTGCACACATTTACGACTGGTTACCGTTTCTTTTTAAGTAATGTGGTATGTGATTAAATCAGCAGCTTGACTACAGTCCCCTGAAGTGAAACATGGTTGAGTCCCTTAAATATATCTTGCATACAGACATAATTGGTGGTACTTTGAAGTCCAGCCCTACATATCCAATGGGTACACAAGGACAGATAACATCCAGAATTCTAGGCTTAATGGATTATAATGGATATTAAATGAAAGACTTACTTTTGGTTATGAAATTCTGTCCAACTAGCATAATAATTCTGCACAAGTTTCCACAGTACAGAAAAATACATCAAAAGCAGAGGTAGAGGCAAGAAGAGATCTCTGGTTCTGCTCAGTAAAGCATGAACTCTGAATCTTTTACATGCATAAAGTGCTGTCATAGTCCTAAGGAAAAGACAAAAGATAGATAAAAAAGTTAAAAATTATATCTCTGTAGCATCATTTTTCAGGGACCCAGAAACTGTATTCATTAGAAAAAGTTTTTTTTTTTTTTTTTGTCAAGATGCATATTCATAGCATTAACCCATTAACTGCTCTTTGCTCAAACTGCTTAAATAAGATGAATACTTTTACAGTTTCTCCCAAATGGTCTTTGTTCCAGATCATCATACATGAAGGTAAACCATGGTTTTCAAGATGATTTAATATCTTCTGATTTCTTTATCAAGAATTTGGAAAAAAAAAAATAGTTACCGGAATATTCCATTATAGATTAGGATGCATGCAAACACATGCACATCACCATTGATTCAATCTGCTATAAAGTTTCCTTATAGGAGACCAAACTTAATACATGCTTACCAATAAAGATAAGCTTATACACTGTGTAAAGGTGATTTTACTCTATGCCCCTTACATTTCTGCATGGGCATGGCTATTTTGCTTGACATTGACCTATTACATTTTTTGTTGTTGTCTGGATTAATTCCGACCAGATGATTTCAGGGAAAGACACTTTGCACATGTTACAAATTACAGCTGTGTCAGTTTGTAATTTTTAAGTTGTTCTTATATTGTATTTCCTTCATGAAAAGCATAAAATCAGCATGGCATTATAGTGCTTCAGACTGGTATCTCAAACAAAACCATTATTTCCACATCTGCAAAAATTCCTGATTTTTTGCTGCTGGTACACAATTATCATCAGCAAGAGGCCACAAATCCCATTTGATTATTGAATTGGATTTAGGTAAACCTTCAGGACTATAAGACAGCTGGTATATGCATTTAGTCTGAACACCTGTCATGGGCAAAATAGTCTTAACTAGGGGATTTTTTACTTAATTTAATCCATTGCCAGCTAACATCAACTTCTGATTACTGATTCAGGTACTGGGAAAAAAAGAATATAAATAATAATACAGAATCTTAAGTAAAGACTTTTTCTCCCTCTTCTCCAGGCTCAACTTAAGCCAAATATCTATGCTACCCTTTTCCTCCTTTCAACTTGTTTTCACTGCAGGTTACAGCTTCCACTGGTCCCCTGGGGACTGTGGTCTTGCAAGGGGGCTGCTCTTCACAGTGACAGGCACTTTGGACTTCCATCTGAACTAAGGCAGCCTGGGGGAGAAAATAATCAAAAACTTACTCCATCTGACTGAGCCTGGAAAAACAGTTTGAATATTGATTTGTGGCCCCTTGACATTTTTGAAATTACATAATTGGCCCTCAGGAAGAAAAAGCTGCACACTGCTGACGTAAATAAAGATATTAATTAGGTCCTGACAGAATACATTCAAGCTTCTCTTAGTTCTACAAATTAATTTCCATGGCAAAGAGTATACAGCATAATCTCAGAATTTTTAAGCTCATTTATAAAATGTTTCATGGATTGTGACAATCAAAGTTGAAATATTTAAAAAAATGCAAATTGTAACCTGGGTTCGAGTCTTCGCATTTGGAGTCTTTCGCAGATGCTCTTACTAGAGAAAATAAAATTTTAAAGACATTCTTAAAAGGTAATTCTAGATTTATTATGTACATTAAAGTAAAAGAAAAATCAAGTTGTTGGTATTACTGGATATGAATTATGATTAGCAACAAACTAACAAGGGGTATGTCTGATCAGTTACTTAGTGATGTCTGCCCTATACTAGATAATGCCCAAACTTTATACAGAAGTGGTTAGAAGAATTTTTTCCATAATAATAGAAGTTAGATATATCATCTTCCTTACAAACAAAAAGGTTCTGATCTGTTATTTATATTTGATAACTTCTGATTTACTTCCTCCAGAGCCAGGCCTCAGTGACACCACCGTGTTGTCTCTCCTCAGCAGACAGAACAAAGCGTGATACACCCTGACTCAATTACTCTGAAAATCGTACAAAACATTCTGCATCCTTAAAGATATACACTTTACAAATTACTTTCGACCTTTGGCTTCACGAGCTTTGACAGGTGCGGCACAGAAGAGGAACGGACCAGGGAGCTGTCTGGCAGGCAGTTCTCATCCTGGGGCTTGGCTGCAGCGGCAGCTCAGAGCTGGTACAGCCAAGGGTGCCCCATCCTGCCATCGCCTTGAGGAGAGGCTCCTGGATGTGTGGTGGGGAGGCCACGGACAGAGCTCGGGAGCTGCTCTCACCTCAGGCCCCACTGGGACCTGGCTGGGCCTGGGCCTGCTGCGGGCCCCGCTGAGCCAAATCCCGGCCCCAGCTTGCTTGCTTGCAGACAGGCGGCCTGGCCTGGCCTCAGCCCAGCCTTGTCCCACAGCCCTGACGGCCCATCCTGGGCCTGTGTCTTGTTCCCCTCACCAAGCCTGTGGGATGACATCCCGGCCCAGGCTTGGCCCTTCCCTGTCCCCGGGAAGGTGCCAGATGACCGGGGCTGGGTCCCCAGCCTGCCAGTGGGATGTGCCCTGGCCTGCCCTGCCACCCCCAGGAGCCCCCATGGCCCCTGGTCCACAGCTAACCACTGACCCTCACTGTACCCCAAAACTGAGTCCTGGGAAATCTCTGCTTGAGCTAGCATCTCTTTCCTCCCCTCAGGAGACACTTCCTAATCTTCCACCATGTACCTAAGCTTGTACATATATATGGCCAAGCACAGTTACCCACGTCAACCTTATTTACTTCAGAACTACTCAGCTACCATAGTGCTTACAAACAGTTTGTAAATCCAGAGATGCACTACATGAAATGATGGGCCAATCTGGTTTCTAAATGAACATCTGCATGAAATTAAATGAAAAGTGAGGTTACAAACTTGCAGAGGTAGAGCTCCACAGGCTGATCATAAAGGGAGTCCCACAAGGAAGAAGGAAGATAGTGATGTATGTTTCATAGCAGATATCAGCTGGCTGACAGCAGTGGAAAATTTGAACCAAGGAGAGAATAACTGGAAAGCTGTATGCATTAAATTATGATTAAACTCTTTGCCTTTTTCTCCATTGGTGGGATCAATTCATCTCACATATAAATAATTTCCAGCCAAGCAGAAGTTGGAAACTTCATGGGAAGCCTTAGGACAACTGAGCGTCAGGTGTGGAATGAGAGCTTGCAGAAATGACAGCTCGCAGAAATGGCTCTATTTTCTGTTTTTCTTCGTTTGCAATCCAAAAGAGAAAATAACATTTATAAATCGTAACAGATGTTGCTCCTGCTGTGGTTGCACTCTAAATCAACATCATCTAGCACCATCACTATTAAAAATGGGAGGTATGTCTCCAGGTATAGCCCATGATGTAGAACTTCTTCTAGAAAACAAAAGCTGTTCTGAAGTTATTATGTCTTTTTAAAATACAGTCACTTATAATCACATTCCTTCAAGTGAATGTACTACTGCACATTCATTCAAGTTTTAAAACCTAATTGAACAAGAATCTAAGCCATAAACTTGCTGTATAACAAGATTTCTTGAGAGACTCTGCTTTAAATCTGCAGTTCTTCAATACATCAAATGATAGTCACATCATATTTTCTTTTCATTGAGATATGACTCTGAGAAAAAAAAAAGTATCATAAAGACTTATTTATTTTAAGCTTTGTCACATCTTAAGAACAATCATTCATCCTCCACATAAACCATCTTGCTACAGATATAACATAAATAGCTTTATTCATTTTGAAAAAAATTCTCATTATACCTTACAACAACCATTCACACAAATAACATAACAGCTGCAGTACATGTCTCTTCAGCAGAAAACCATTTAGAAATAGATTCGGACCTTGGAATCCAGACAAGAAGAGTTAAGAATAAATCACCTGAAGATCAGAATTTCTAGATGGCAGGAAGAGATGCTCATAACGGCAGCATCGAGTTGGTGGCCTGTTGGCTACTGTAGTGTCATAAATGATTAAGGGAATTTGCCCTGAGGAGGCAAAAAAGGTTTTTGAAATGATCATTAAAGCTTAGAGGACTGACAATTATTGTCCTCAGTGGCACAGCCGCATAGACTTTACATGTCTATGGAGTACGTGGATACTATCAAGGCTTTCCCAGATAACAATACTGAAAAGACAGTTACAGTTCAGGGTACAAGAAGCAATAATTGAATTCACAAAAAAATCAGCCTTGATGTGGCAAGGGCTTTTGTTATAAGTAAGAATTTAACTATTAATTATACTGATCACTCAAGATATTTTGCTGGTTACAAAATTAAAACAAGTAAGGTAAGATGTGATTGAAGGCCATACCTTTCTCTTAAGGAAAAAAAAAAAAATCCAAAACATTACTACAGATTTCATTTACTTTGTTGAGGCTCAAGATACATTTCCACTTTCTTTTCGCATCTCCAGATGTTGCTACTATAATGCATATAGTAACTCAGCTATGTGTTAGTAAACCCTTAGGGCTTGTCCTCCTAAAGCTGTCTGGCCTTGCTCATGGCAAAGCACTGTACTGTCACCAAACAGCTAGACAAGCCTTTGAAGTTTTCTGAAACTGCTTCTTATCATAATAGGTTCCAAGATTACACTCACTTCGTATGTGAGAGAAGTACTATTGATTAGACCTCTCAATTGGCTGCCAGACAAAGAGAAATCTAAGTAAAACCCACCTGAAAGGATACAAATACCAGCATAGCCAGTGTCAATGCAGTGTAGCAGTCTGGCTGCTGACAGTCTTATGGACTTCTGCATTTCCCCTGGGATATAACATATTCAGCTGTTCTCAGATCTAAGGGAATGTACAAATCCTACACACTTTTTCCACTGGAAAAAGAAATAGAGTCATTAAGACTTCTAATCATTATTTCAGATATGTTCAGAGGTTAAACATATCTTGGCCCAAATTCTGTCTTAGATATACCTCCATCTCAGCAAGCACTGTGCACCTGTTTATGAGAGCAAAAATTAGTTTATTTACATAAAGCTTGGGAAATTACTTATTAGTAAACAATTTTTTTTGTGACTGTTGTTAGCAATGCTAACAGATGGCTAATTGTTATATAAATGGTTTCCAAATAGTCAGAAAGCCAGCTTTTACTATTTCACTGATTTACCAGGAACTACCTACAGGTACGCCATAATATTGGGAAGAGGTTGGTCAGAATCCCCTGGAAGGTGACATATTTCAGATTCAGGGTGGGGCAGCAGGGGGAATAAAGGTATGGCCTTGAGGACCTGCCACAAACAGGGAAATGCTACATGCAGGCAGATGAATGAAGGGAATATCTCTGCTCCATTTCTAAAATTGAGCTGCAGGCTCAAACAGAGCAAAGTCAGAATATAATCAGAGCCTAAATAATCTCAGCAACTGGAAACACGGAAAGGAATTTGGAGCTGAAAGTAGCTGCACGTAGAACTCAAAGAGCTTTGTTATCCGCTATTACTGTACATTCAGCGATGAGGGGTTGGGGAGGAATTCACTACAATTTATTATTAGATGGAAATTAAATCTGAAGAATCATTGGGATCTATTCAATGTAAAGTGCAATCCAAAGTATTTTGGGACATTCATACCACAAGAAGTTTTTCAAAACATTTCTCCTTTCCTAGTTACTAGGACTAATATTAGCCACATATGAATATCAAATGTAATTCCATGTCAAGATTTTTTTTCTTAAAGTATCCCGAACTCAATCTCTCCTATAAATGGTTCTGTTAAAGGCAGTTGTTTCAAATACCAACATACCAACCCACATGTCTACCAGGGAGGAGAAAGAAAAGGAGTGTGAGGAGAGGAGAGAATTTATAAGCTCCAACTATAGATTAGATATCCCCTCTTCATTCTTTCATTCCATAGCATTCATCTAAATAGCTCTCTTCCTTTTCATTCAGTCCTCTGTATCCTCGCCATAAAAATTTTTAAAAAATTAAAATAAAAGTGCTTAGGATTGTATTTGGCTATCCAAATAAGGCTTGGTCCAACCAGAATTATTTTTGAAAGTTTCATTTTGATTTTGACTTATTCTTTAACATTATGATAAATTAAGTTGTTTTTACAATTTCCAAATTTTTTTGTAAGAAGGAATCAACCCTTCCTAGGCAAGAAACCCACCAACTCACACAACTGATGAATTGGCATTATTTTTTCAGTGTGAAAACATTTACTCTATAAATTCCTGATCAACACTTACTTTAAGTTCACATTATATGAACCAGATCCTACTGCACTTTTAAACTGCTTAAATATTACAGAAAGGATGCAATCTGACTATAGGCAGGAACTGAAGATTATTTGTCAGAGGTATAAATAGTGCCAGGCTTTACAGTTATATCACCTGTGTCTCCCCACTACTAGTATGTCTACCAGGTGTGTCAGACAGGAATGGAGCGTATTAGAACAATTTTTTTTCATTATCCAATATATTGCAGTACTTTTGAGGAAGAGGCAGTCCATTACAGATCCATGAATTTGAAAGGCATTAAAAATGCTTGATCTGGACTTCTTTTCAGTAAACCTTTGGCTTTCACATCATCGCCTTACATCTGCAATTTCCAAATCATTATTCTATTGCCAAGCTATTGTACACATTTCAGGATGCCAGCCAAATTCTAATAATGGCATCATTAAGAGAGAGCTATTGCAATGGTAAGCGCTGTATTACTTTGCTCATTTTGCCAATCAGTGATGTCAGTAATATCCTGTTCTTTAGGAACCCTAATTAAATTCTTTCATTGAAATAATCAACATTTGTGTTTCCAACCACTTTGCAACTACAGTAATTCTTTGTTTGCCAGCTGTGAGAATTTCCTATCCTGCCCTCTCACATCATCAAACTGAAGGGGAAAAGTTCATTTCACACTTATATAATGTATTCATGGTTGAGGTAGGTAACAGATGTATTTTGCTTATGATACTAAAAGCCTAAGCCACTAACTAAGACAGCTTGGAATAGACTCAAGTCAAGTAAATAATTTATCAAATGAAGTCTTAGCAAAGTGTCTTCAGAAACCACTGTCCTTTAATTAGTAGATCAAACAGTTAATCCACTCATTGATGCAGAAAGAATATGATCAGTCTTCATTTGGATCTAAATCAACCAAAACTAACAAACAGTATAATTTAATTACATCAAAAGTCATTTGCAGGTTTGCATATGAGTAGGACTCTAGTTCATGAATTCTAAAATATGAAACTAGCCATAAACCATGCCAGCAAAAGAGATTGAAAACAAAGACAGAGACTACCTGCAAGATAAACTTCAGGTGAATGTTCTGCTGTGCACTTTTGACCCTCTTACTACCAGTGTTACACTGCATAATGGCTTGAACCTAGAGCCAATAATTATTTCTTCCATAATGCAGAGCCTGATGACCGAGCTTTAGGCTGAATCCACTGCTGAGGAGAGCCATTAGTTCACAGTAGAAACCCAGAGAAATGTTCTGGCTAAGCAGAAAGCAAGATGCCAAAAACTACCATGTGGGAAACGTGAAACACAAGAACATGAGCACCCTTATTTGCCTGGGATCCACAGGTTAGAATTACCTTCTGAAATAAAGGGATCTATACAAAAGATCCTTTTAAAGAAAGACTCATATTTTTCTTTGTATATAGCTTTTCTATGGGAGATAATAGATAGAACCCTTCCTTCATGAAAGCCTCATGTCTTGGGAAGACTGAAAATTTAGAAACCCACCTCTTCCATTTCACAGGAGGGCGAATGAAGCCACCTTGCACCCTGTCCACTGAAGCTTTGATACTGTGCAGAAAAGAATGCAGGATTCTACATGCAAAAAAAGCCTAGAATCACACAAAATTTTAAGCTGTAAAGGACCTCTGGAGGTAGTCTAGTGCAACCTCTTGTTCAAAGTAATCTGATCTAATTTCAGAACAACCTGATTTAACTTCACTGTCACTCAGAGTTTTGTCCAGAGAAGTTTTGAAAATGTCCAATGTTGGAGATTCCACCAGCTCCAGCTGAGCTTTGGCCTCCTAATGACATGCCAGCATCCCTCGGTGATGCTTCTGTATTTCTCCTGTATTCAGTTCCCACTTTCACTCAAACATAAAGGATCACGACTCCATAGCCTGGTGGTTAATGTACTTAATAAGGTGGGAGAGTCCTAGATTTTGGACCCTGTTCCAGAAATTAGTTGAGCAGTTAAATATCAATAAACTAACAATACTTCTTAATTGAATTCACCAATCTAGCTCCATTTTATCATCCTTCTCCAGCGCATGGGGTTGGCTTTCTATTTTCTACTGTTGTCGTATTTCTGGTGTGGAGGCATAGAGATCTCCAGGTTAGCCAACATCCTCATGAGTAAGGTGCTCCTGTGTTGTGGTTTAACCCCTGTTGGCAACTAAGCACCACACAGCCCCTCCCTTGCTCACCCTCCCCCCCACCCCCCATGGGGATGGGGAGAGACTTGGAAGGGTAAAAGTAAGAAAACTTGTGGGTTGAGATAAGAACAGTTTAATAATTGAAATAAAATAATAATAATAACAACAGTAATAATAATAAAAAAATGTAATAAAAAAGAGAACAATGGGAGAGAAAAAAAAAACAAAACCCAGGGAGGGGAAAAAAACACGTGATCCAACCNCAGGAAGATTTAAGATCCAAGCTAGTGGTCTGAGCCAAACATGATCTCCAGGTTTTAGTCTAAGTGACAGATGGCTGATATTGTCCACAGTAACTAGAGAAGGGAGGAACAGACTTTGGAATACTGATGAGCTTTCTCTAAGCTGATGTCTGGACACTCACAAATCGGTGACAGAAATATATGTCAGGATTTTACACAGAACAGGAGACATGAGGTCGAAGAGAAAAAATGTGTTTCCAGGTGTGCACAGTACTGAAAGATACCAGTCTTACTAACCATCAACACTTATGCATATCTGTGACACTTTCTGTCCCTGTCCACGTATGTCTGTTCAGCCTCTGCTCAGAACTGCCAGGTATAGGAGAACTGCAGCAATAGATGGGTGTCCATGCAGATGGGTTTTTGTTGGGCAAGGGGACTCTGTGCCCTTGGGCAGAGTGGTGAACAGGAGCATTTGTTCAGTGCTTCTAGCACAAACATGAGTGAAGGACTCGGCCTACGGAGCTGCGACTGATTGAGGATCGGAAAGGGAAAGGTAAGCCCCAATCTGTGGATGCCCCTGAACTCACTTGTTGCCCAAAAGGCCTAATAGTACTACTATGTTTTCAAGTGGTGTCTGGGTGCTTTTTTGATAACAGCAGGAGGAAAGATTCAAATGGCATTTCTGTGACTGGCACAGATAGAGTAATGAATTCAGAAAAAAAGACAAAGTTACAGAAGAGCCAGGCATACAGTCTCACTGAAACCAATAAACTCAGAAGAAAAGGACTGAAACTTTGGCTAAAAGAACTCATGAAAGATGAATTTGGAACTCCACCAACCTCAGTTACTATTAAAGAAAGACAAGACTTTACTCTCTTAATTGAGAAGCAGAAATAGAAAGGGCACTCAAAGGTCAATTCAGGATTATATATTTGAAAAGCAATTTAGGAAAAGCCAACACTGGTGTAAAAATAGTATCTCTATAGTCAAGATACACTGCTTTGCTCAATGTTCAGAGTTATGGGCAGCAATTTTTATCTCTCCACACATCAAGTAGAAGCATTGTTTTAGTGTGAGAAAGAAGGGGAGCAGAGAGTAAAAGATTTGGTTCTAAACTAAAGGTAGTGTTCTGTTACTTTTAGTAGTGATCTGAGAATAAAAATAAATACTAATGAAAATATTCACTAGATGTTATCAAAGCAGAAGGCAAGAGGTTATCAAACCACCAAAAATTATTTATTTCAAGTGTAAAGTCCCTATCAATGGAAAGATAGTTAATTAGCACTAGGCAGAGACATTTGTTTGGATCACATTCAAACTAGGGGTGAAAAAAACATTGTTCAAATTGAGCAAGTCAGCTCTGAAGGCATGGAAATGTTGTTTTACCAGCAGTGGGAACAAAGGAAAATTTTTACTTCTTAATGGATTTTTTCCCATAAAATAATAATTTCACCGCATAATTAACTAATAAAAAGCATGAGGAATACACACATATTTTGCCAGTTATTGTAGTAGAAAACAGAGATCAGATGTTACTGTCTTCTTTTCTATTTTGTTGTGTATACATGTATTCTTTTTATTTACCTTCTATCTGACTGCTGAGTCTATGCATCCTTTCAATGTGCACAGCTTTCAGCAGTTTTATTAGAAACAAAAAAAAGGTGTAAAAGGAAAACAGCATTTGTTTTTAACTGTGCACTGGAAAAGACAAATCCCCTTAATATGCTTAGAAACCACATGGGAAAGAACTATTTTTTATGGCATCATTAGATTGTTTTGCTTTACCTGTCATTCCCTGCCATAATTGCAGAGTCCCAATCTGTCAACAGAGACATTGAAATTTGGCAATGACTTCATAAATGTGTCTCACAGTGCAAGTGTTGGTGTTCCATGTCCCAGAGACAGGGTCATAATAACAGGTATTGTTTCTTAGGGCAACAAAATAATTTTTCAATTTCATGATTGCTTGTCATTGATTAGACTAGTTATATGCACCTTTTAATTGAATTTCATTCAACTCAAGTGGCTGTTCTGAAAACCATATATTGCTTCCTGTAAATGCTTTAACCAAATAAAAACATAAGACATTTACACAAATCAGCTAAGAATTATTTGTGATCTCCTAGAGGGAGCCCAAATCATTCTGGATTCATTCTAATAGCATAAAAGTTGGGCAATACAGTTGGTGACTGGTTCCTGGCCTGAAAGTCAAAGCTGGACTCTCTGGCTCTCTATCTAATGGCTATAGAGAGGCTTTCAGGTGGATGCAAAATGGGAGAGTCTCATACAGTCCTTACATTCAACATGAAGCTGCTTAAAATTTGCCAGAGAAAAAAAGGTATAGTTTACACAACACAATATTGTATAATTTTATACGATTTCTAAATAGTTAGAGAATCCAGCCTAAAAATGAGACTTCCATGAACTTCCTTCTCACTTTGAAGAACTTAAGTCTATGCTTCCCATTTAGAAAAGTCTGCTAACCATCAGTTCACACATTATTTTGGATGCACAGGGGAAGGACAAATACACAGTTCAACTCAGGAGTGTTCAAAATTTTGCCATGAATACATCATAAAGAATAATTTTTTTAAGTTTTAACTTTTCCCTTTGATTCACAAAGGGATAACAATTTCTTTGTTGTTTTATAGGGTTATTTATCAGTTGGAAACCATTTTATAAGGAGTTAATTGGAGAATGTCATATTTGTAATAGAAACTGTCTGTGTTGGATTCAGTGATAACATGATAAATTGATGTGCCAAAGCTGGGAATCTTGGAATCATATTGCTGGCATGCAGAACAAGCAATATAAATTAAAATTTGTTTTCCACATTTTAGAGTAGCTAAAATTTGCTACTCCATGGGATCCACTAGCAAAAAAATTCACAAAGCAAGTAAAACCATTCAAAATTTTGCATGTTTTTGGAAAGGCTGTGTAGCATTCAAGTGCTCTTAGCAGTTCTAAATCCTGCAGATTGCATGCTTTATAGTAGGCTAGAAAAATGAAAGGTGGAAACAACTTCAGCTACTTCTTAAAAGTTAAGCTAACTTAGAAAAGGAAAATGAATAATCAGAGAAATTCAGAAAGAGCATTCTGTATCAGGAACCATTTTTTCCCTATTACCTGGAAAAATCATTTGTGTATAAACCTTTCACTAAAACAGAGTTTAGTCATGTGGCCTCAAAGAAAATCTTAATGTCTATGTGTCACGTTTTCACAAGATGATAGTGAAATTTCTACAAATTCTGCTCAGAGCCACTGAGTTCAACACATTAGCTCTCTGTGACAGATTGCATGATGGTACATATTACATCTGAAGCTAAAGGTTTTCTCTCTAGTCAAACCTGCTCTAGTTTAATTAAAGGTGTGATTTCAACTCCACAAGACAAGTTGTGATCAGTTTGTCTTCTATAATTCAGTTCACGCTGCATAGACACTTTTTAAGTCATTTTCATCTCAGGTTAAATCAACACCTGCCAGGACTGTACTGAGTGCAACCTCATGGACGGACTAACTCAAATCCCTTTTAACCAATACAAAACTACACTGGCAAAACTTCAGTGTGGCAACAGGGTTGGTAGCCGTAGCAAAAAAAAGCCGATATGGGGCTCTTAGATGACAGAGCCAACTGCGGAAATTTGTAAGTCTAAAAAGGAAGCTGTAGAAAAGGTAGCATAAAAAAACAGCTTGTACCATCTGAACCTTATTTTCACAATTCCTTGAACATGCTTCACTGTTCTATTTTTTATTCCACAGGCTGTGTCAAGTATTAAACAGTTTAATCCACCTACTCTTTGGTATTGCACAGTTTTCATAGCCGAGATGCATAATTAGGCTTTGATTTGCAGTTTCTAATTAGTAGCAGAAGCAGTAACTAAGTAACAAGCTGTAGTACAGAACTACCAGATTTAAGGAGGCAAGAGGCATAATAATTTAAATTACTCCTACATATTGTTGGATCCTAAAAATGTAACCACTTAGGAAAAAGATATGAACATATTGTAGACAAATCATCAAAAAAACATATGATTATAATACAACTGAAGTTTTAAAAAATGAAGTTTAAAAATTCTTGTTTAAAAATCCAGACTTGGAAATAATTTTGAAAATCTGTAGTACTACAAACTGAGAAAACAAGCATACTGTCTTCAAATAAGTCACTCTATCCCATAAAAGATAAAACAGATGCAGAAGGAATCATAGCATGAGAGAAGAAATTATCAGTATGTATATATTGAAAGTTCCTAGTATTCACTAAATGGAAGATCTTTTGAGACACTACAAGTGTGTGCACACTGTCAGCATAAGAATTTCCTAAACTCCTGTACCAGAGGATTAAGGAGTCCTGGGTCTGGCCCGAGATCAGCTCCAATGCTGAGGAATGGGGGTAGGGATAATTTCACCTCCCAAAGAAACTTGTTCTAACCTTCAGTTACTGGAGAGGGATCAAATCCTGACTTACAAAGTTTTTTATCCTTTGTGATATCTTTTTGTTAGTACTACTTATTCCGATAGTCTTGTTCAGTTCCTCCTTGAACTTTGCTAAAGCCATCGATTTAAGGACTCATCACTCTCAACGCAACAGTTCCTTTTGCTTTGTGTCATAAGGAGAGATAAAAGAGACAACCTGAATTACTAAACTATTCAACTATTAAGCTCACTATAATTTGCAGCTTTACTAAAGTAATCGCAGCTAGGCTTTAAAACTGTGTTTCAGGTTAAAGTGTTTCTCCCTGTACCATTTCTTGTCACCTCTATCTGACCTCTCCATAGTCTTTCAATATCCTTTCTGAGACTGAGTAAGAATTACAGTATTGCTGCTGACATCAGATTGTTGACTTATTGGTATAGCTACATTATAATGCATTCCTTACTACTCCCTATCCTATTCTTTATTACCTGACATCTTGTTTCCATTTTGTACAACTGCTAGTCATTAAACCAGACTCTTCATCCAGCTATACTCCAAAATAGACAGGCCCATTTCCTGAGTTAATACAGGTAATTTTGAACCCTGTATGGCAACTCAAAAATTTATGCAACAGCTCTGGAGGAGTCTAAAGAGATCTTTTCTCCCCTCCAGAACCACAGAGAATAAATACTGCTTTCAGGTCTCCTACAGGCCATAAATACCACGCTAAACATGCCATCCAGAAAACAATGCAAAACATAAAGTAAATATAAGAGATGGATTTACTAGAAATTAAATAATGCTTTGACCTATCCACTGGGACAAAATAAAGTGTATGAACTTCCTCTTTCATAGAATCTAGTTCACCCACAGATAAAGCCACACTGGGAAAAAAACAAACACCACTTGTATTTCAGGCCTGGTTGAAGAGAAAAACATTCACCTAGGTTGGAGACGGTGGGCAGCTAGGACTTGATTCACCAAAGGTGTCAAAGTGTCACCTCATTTCAATCTGTGTTAGCTACATAGGAAGTGTTCTCTGGACACAAATATGGTTTTTCTTCATTCAGGGAATAATCCTAAATGTAGTCTTTCCTGTCTTTACTCATTTAGAAACAACTCTTTCATACAGAGCCCATATTAAAGCTGATAATCTTTGTATTGCAACAAAAAGGATTGAAATCTTTTCCCATTGTCCTCTACAGTACTGCTCAGTACCTACAGCACAGTCATAACCCATATAAGTTAGCATTACCCTAGCTGGCTCAGATGCCAGCAATAACATTAATGCAGCAAGAGAAGAGCTCAGACACACTTTGCAGTGAGAGCTCAGCTCTGGGCAGCTGTGACTATATTCTTACCAGTACCTAAGACAACTAGGTTAAAGTTGTCAGGGTTTGCTTACAGTAAGTTGGAAATAATTCTTTTCAGTAAGTTTGAAATAGATGCATTCACTGTTGATTGAGGCAAAGCAACAGCAAAAATCAGTTCCCCCTTCAGAACTGAATGCAGCTGCCTGGGCAGCACCACTCTCAGAAAGCTCAGCTGATTCAACTCTGGCTAGAATTAACTGCATTTGGATTCTGTTAAAAGTGACTTAATGACAATCACCAAAGTTTTTCATCCTTCACCACTTCCATGCATTTGATGTCAAATTATGTTCATGCCTCTTTCGACCAAGCTGATTTCTGACATATTTGCAAACAAAAAGATTGGTCTCTTTGCCCCCAAGGGATGTCATGTTCATTAGAGGAAGAAGCACATCACATGGATGTCACTGTGCTCTCACGCACAGTTTACTGTCTGAATGCAGTCAGGAGGCTTGGTGTCAATCTGTGCTCCACTGAGAAGCACTTGGAAAACCATAGGTTTTCCCACCATTGTGAATCCATTTCTGCCACTTTTTTTAGCTTTTTCTCTCTTACTGGTTCCAATAAAGACATTTGGGACTCACAGTGTGGGGGAAGATAACATGCTGTCAAAAAAAGAGTGGTGTCCTGGCCATAGTGGTGTAGCTGAAAGAAAAGTAGAGTAATAACATGCAGAGTAATCAGAGGCAGACTATGCTAGTGATGAGCTTCAACTGTAGACTTTTCAAGAGCTATCACTCAGCAACTGAATTACTGAGAGCGCTCTGCCCAGAATAATGACCCGATTCCTTATAATACCATTATACGAATGTTCAGCTCTCCCTTTGCTGTCTCAGGCAAGATAAAACAAAAAGAGAAATAAATAAAAGATGATGTAACCAGGTAACCATTGCCATTGCTAGTAACAGCCCATAAGCTTTGTACAGAATTACGAGGCCTCAGGACTGAGGCTTGTCAGGCTTGCTCTGTCTGAACTTTTCGTGACCTGCCTCCAGCTTTATTTTACTTAGCTTAGCTGTGACAGCAATTTCTCTTATTAACCATGTGTCTATAGCTAAGTTATTTTACTTTTGTTTATCTTTGTATAGTGCAACTTTATATACTTTTATATAGCAAGCAGTAACAAGCAGTTATCCTATGCAGAGTGAGGTATTTATGACTCTAACATGACGATGCAGTGCAAAGACAAACCTGATACGACAACAGAGTCTTGAGCAGTGAAGACAAGGATGCAGCGAAGAGAGCCACAAGCACAGGATGCTGAAAGAAAGAGCACAGGCTGGCACCGGAGACCCCTCAACTATAAAAAACTTACCCATGGTCAGTTAAAGAAATGCAGGCCTGGAGCTGGGCAGAGCTTGTTTTAGGGGGTAACAAAGAAATAGTATCTAACATACAGAAAAGCACCATATATAGTAAATTCAGGTGTAACGGAGAACTGCAGACCAATGAAGACAGAGCAGAGGTATAAAATCATGTGAGCAAATGTATAAAAATCACTCCTAATCAATCCTAGAGTAAGCAAGAAGAAACCATCAACACGGACATTATATTCCTCATGGCAAACGACTCAAGATGCTGACAGTTCACTGTAACACCTCACCAGTGCCACCAGCATGAAACCATCAAGCTCAGCACCCAGAGAAGCAGTGGAGACATGAGCCTAACGCTAGCAGATGGGGTAGGAACTAGAAAGCGTGTCTATAACAATTTTAACTGTTATTATTTTTTCTTTCTTTTTTTCTGTAAAAATGAGAACTAGACTGATAGTAGTTCTTGATTTAGACCATTAAATTTTCAATTATTATTTCAATTATATTAACGATGAGTTCTTGACTTTATATATAGGGCGTGTTTCTTCTGTGCCTGTAAACAAGATTGTGAGTGTACCAATGAGCAGAAATGAAGAACACTTCTGTATGTGCTAAGAATGAAAAAAGCCAGCTCTCTGGAATAGGAGTACTCTCTATTTTCCGTCAATAGTTGAATATACGCAGATTAGCCCAGCCGGCTAATTTAATCACAAACACAGATCATATGAATAGTCTCAATTAAGATGAGCTATGTTAGCAGCACATAAAACATAGTGTGATACAGACAGAAGGTAGGTCAGAAACTTCTGTTTACATCTTGATAGAACACAACAACATGGAAAGATTCAGTGATATCAAAGCATTTAAGTCTGGCCACTAACATATTGCACATAATTAACTTCTAATATTAATTGCCATGATAGATTGTAGAAGCCAGTCGCGTAATAGGATTCAGTGACAGTATTGGATGTTTATTTAAAGCAATGAGTACATCTCAGAAAGGATAAAATGGACTGAAAACAAAAAGACTTTAGTCCTTCTGCCAAATATCAGATTCTCATCGGAAACAAAATTGCATAAAGCCACTGACTTCCATCAGGGGGTGAGCTGTTAGAGGCATAACAACTTATATACTGCTGTGCACAGAACAATCTCTAGTGGAGGTTAAAGAGAATATTACTCCACTATTGCCTGTTTGCTTGCCTGTTCCTCACTGGCAACTGTTCTAGACGCAATTCTAAACTATAGAGACAACTCATCTGATTCAGTATAACAATGACCAGAAAACCAAATAATATCCTGAAGAGCTAGGAAAATTCCTGGTTCTGATTAAGGGCACTATTGATCAGGTTCCTGCACCACACAAGCTCCATCACAGAAGAGAAGTCATTCCTCTTCTCAACTTTGAGTTACCATATAACATAGTGTCCTTCTCCTAATGAACAACCGCCTCAGGAAAAACAACAATTTAGCACATAACCGTTGACAGGAGAAGACGTTTAAAGAAGGTGATGGAGAGAGTCAAATTTCTAAAATTTTTACTTGACCCATAAATAATAAAGCTTACATTTTAGTCTCTTATGTAACTGTTTGAGGAATATAGGATTACTTTATTAAAAAAATTAACCCCTTCATGCAATTATTACTACTATTACATAGTTACCTAGGTGTCCTGATTTCTTTCAGGGTTCTTTCAAAATATACCTGATAACAAGGAGAGAAGGGGCACACAGAGGCAGTAGCCCTTCTGACTCCAGCTAGAAGGATCACTGAGTATGTAAGCAAGGCATAGAAGCCAGAAATAAGATTTTTATATAAATCTGCTAATCTGTAGAATTCAGGTTGTCATAGACACAGGGCAAAATTATTCATAACCTGTAATTAAACCAAGTGTTCTATATACAAAAATGTAATTAAATTAATTAAACCAAGTGTTCTATATACAAAATTAAACCAAGTGTTCTATATACAAAAATGTGATCCAAAGTAAAGTACAATGTCTGGTTTTAGTTATATCACTGTGTTGTTTGGTAAAATGCTGGATATTAACCTTGCAGAATGTGACCTCTAACATAGGCTACAACAATTTCTTTTTCCTAACATTTCTCTTTCCTAGCATTTCTCTAGGCTGTATGTACCTTAACTTTCAGGAGCCAATTATCTGTTTTTTCCAGATATAAAATTTCCACCCATGATGCTTCAATGCCAGAAATTTGGATCTAGAAATAATCCAATTATATTTCTGGAAAAAAGAGAACAGGGATGTCAAGTTTCTGAAGCTGGATTTGACAGTACTGAGAAACAGGAAGCATGCTTCCACTGATTGTTACTTGATATTCATAACAAGAATAATTAAAAGACCACACAGAGCGCCTTTTATTGGCACTTAGAAAACACGGTAGTTTGTCGTAATTCTCTTCCAATTATTGGTAGTCATTTTTACCTTTGAGTTGCTGACTCTTCTTTGTTGACAAGCAAGCAACTGTACAGCAAAGCTTTCTGTAACCTCTTGGTCTACTTTCATCACAGCTCAAAGGTAGGTACTTAACCAAGCACTTGGGAACCTAAAATGCTCTTTGCATACTCAGGGGAGCTGCTCAGGAAACCTTCCCTAACTTCTTTAAACACTCAAGACACGTTAGGAACCTAAAGTTTCAGGCTTTAACAGTGCATCAGTAGGAGAAAATAATGGTCTTTCAACAAGATTAGAGTAAGATTGTTTGCCTGTCATTTTGCAGGAGTCTAGCTTTAGCCTAAGTGCTTGGACAAGCACTTTGGCAGCAAGGTGGGATGGCGTTACGAGCATTCTCCTGCAGCTCATGTTGGTCCTTTCTCAGCCACCATAGCCACTGCCTCTGCTGCCTCCCTGCATTTTCTACCACTCACTCAAATCTTCTATTTATAACAGAACAAGGGATATAATTTGTATCAAGTATTAGGATAAGCCAGTTTTGTGCCCAAATAACATTAATAATCAAAAAATCCTGACTTAAAACCATAATATTCTATTTGTTCACAACCTGAAATTTCCACAGGGGTACTGAATTCATCCCCAGCTGTTTACAGAACAGGCAACAAAGTCGATTAAGGTTCTCCACATAGAAAAGAAGGCAGAATCTGCTGCTTAGCTCTACAAGCTTTATTTCTAAAACTCTGCCTTCCCTCCACAAGGAGCAATTTGAGTAAGTGGTTTCTCTGTAGGCAGTCTTCAATGGCCTTGCCAGGAAGGAAAAAGCAAAACAAACAAATGAAACAAACAATACAATAAGAAATAATGGCTAATAAACAAGGAAGTGCAGCAATCTAATCCTACTGTACTTCCTATTTTTATACACTGGGGACCAAATCCAGAAGTGATGTGAATCAGTTAAGACTAAAATTAGTCCTAATTCTTGTTGTCAAAATCTCTCTCAGTGAATCGGAGAGGCAATTGGGAGGGAAAAAAA
>VZTL01024624.1:30435-60500 GCA_013400535.1 Scopus umbretta | reverse complement strand
TATATATATATGAAAAAAAGAAAGAATTCCATGGAGGGTCACTAACTGCATAGCAACCTCCATAGGCATTTCTTGACTCATAAGTGGCATAGGCTAAAAAACCATATAGGTGATATATTTGATGTATATTTTAATATTATCCTCTAGGTGGGGTTTTGGGTGGGTTTTTGCTACTATTAGAAATAGGATACTGGGTTAGACAGACCTTTAGTGTGATTCAATATGAAAGTTTTTATAAAGATTATTTTCAACTGTTTCAGTAACATGTTAAGTTTACTATCTCAAATATCCACAGAGCATAACTGAAAAGATTCCACATAACTTAAAGGGGTTTGGATTAGCTCCTGTTTTCCATAAGGAAAGTATGAGGTTCAGGATGCTGTAAGACAAGATGAACCATAAGAGAATCAATCTGCAGACACGGTCCACAAAAGTCTGAGAACTACCAAATCACTAAGTACTCAAAATTGTGTGCAAAATATGAATAAAATATTGATTTCATTAAAAATGTTAAGGACTACTTAATTCAACAACATTTTATATGTTTGCATATTTATTTCAAAATTTGCATATCTGTTTGCATATATCTTGTAAAGCTGAGCGTTAATTATACTTTAAAATCATGTATAAATTGTAACCAAGAATGTTGTATGAATTTTTGAAATAAGAGACACACTCAAGTACCATTAATTATAAACTGCCATTTAAAGCACACTGAAGCAGACCTCATATTGAAAAAATATTGAGCCCTTGACAAATAAAAAAGGAAGCAAGAGTTATTAACTGGTCTAGCTGATTAAATGCCGTCTCCTACAAGCATAGCACAGGGTTTTTTTCTCTTTCTCCCTCCAGAGCATGGCTTACTTTTACTCAGAAGAGATAAATGACAATTTGCTGGCCAAGACAAATACTGCTATATACTGCAATATAATTGCAGTTTATAATCTCTGTTCAGGGCAATTCTCTTTTTGACATTTTCTTCATATACAAATGACAGTCAGTAACATGTAATGATAGACAAAAAAAAACTTCATGGGTTACTTTACTGGACTTGTGTCAAATGAGGTGAGTTGAAGTGATTTTATCACATGCTAATTAGATTTGTGAAGTGATTCTGAGTAATTTAAAAAGCATTTTCACAAGGTCAAATCTCAAGCAGCTTCCACAAATCTAGACTTGCTAAGTATACAAGATGTGATGATCTGACTATCACTTAAAGTGGTGATTAGAGACAGTCAAATTTCTAATAGTTTTAGACATAAATCCAAGGTCAGGTATCCCAGTAATCATTAAGAGCCAGGAGTTTCCTAAAAAACTGTTCCTTAAGAATATTCCTAAAGTATTATTTGCTCTTGTTGATTTTGAAAAGATGTGTAGAAGATGCATTAATATTGAAAGAGCAAAATTCAAACTTACAGCTTGGATGGAGAAGACTTGGCAAGTTTATTAGTGCAAATCAATGTTGGTGCCCTTAACAGTTACCTGTCTCTGCGAAAGGTTATCTATCCGCTTAAGCAGGGACAGCAGAGAGGTGAAAATCCACACCTCTCTCTAGTCACTCCAAACATGACTTCTTAATTCACATGAACAATGAAGCTGAGTTTGCATTAATCCATCAGGCTGGAAACTTTATAAGTGAGATACAAACTCACGTATCTTGTTCTGCTAGCTTTGCCTCAGGAGTGGCAACTTCCGTGCAAGGAGCAGAATGACAGTGAAGTCTCAACTTCTGCATGCACTATGCAAACAGGATCACCTCCATCAGCTTTAGTGGTGTTGCACATGCAGATCGAATTTGGCCTGCATAGTTCTGGCTTAACATTGGGATGTTATCAGCCATTCACGCTCCTTGGTCAAGGAAGGGAACTTTCTTTAAATCTGCGGAAACTTCTCTATGTGATCTGTATTTCCTATTAGAAATATAGACCACTAGAGCAGGAGGGAGAGCCAAGAGATGTGCCACGGAAATACAGCTCCATGGTTACCACTGTGTTAAAGTTTGATTACAGGAAAATAGCCAAAGAGCAGCCACTTTGTACACAAACCTCTCATTTAACTCTGTGTTCTGTGAGACACCTATTCTCCCCACACAGCCTTTCTTCTTCAGCCCACACTTGAGACTAAGCAAGCGGTTCCATTAGAGGACAGACGTACCCTAGCACAGAGGACTATGGTTAACATTTAGCCTTGCTTCTACCACCACGCAACCACTGTTCACATCTGCAGAGTTTGTAAATTTTAATAGCTGTGGATTCATGGTACACTATGTCAGAGGTAAAAAATCACAGCAAATTTTCTCGTTCTCTGCAGGAAAATAATGTGACACCTCATGAGTTTTGACTTTCAATTTTTCAAGATTTTCTAATTTTTCTGGTTTTTTCTTTCCCTTTTCACTAAATAGTCTGTGAATAGGAAAGAAATGCCCTAATTCCTGTGATCTTTCTTAAAATCACATGCCAACACTTCTAACAGTAACTGGTTTTTGGCCTTGGTTCTTTATCCTGTATCAGCCACGTAAGTATTTTTTTTTTAAAAATTAAAAAAAAAACACCAACCCCCCAAAAAAAACCCAAAACCCCCCAAAATACAAAGGAACAAGGGAACTTTTTTCAACATGGCTCTGAGTTGTCAGTGAATATTAATTAACCTGTTTAGGTCCTGAAGTCAGCTATATTTATACATATGTGTGTGCAAAGTAAAGCAAGACAGTAAAGTGTACAGCTGAGAGAACTTAGTTCTTAAAATTAGCAACCAGCAGAGCATTAAGCATGGCTGTATAGAGCAAAAAACTTCTACCACGGTTAAAAATGTAATGACTGTTACCAGCCATGTGATGGTTTTCTTCCAATGCCCATGTCCTTCACCTACAACCATGGAACATTTGTTTTGAAAATAGGGAAAAGGTGCTTCTGCTTCTCGAAACTAAGACATTCCTACAGATGGAAAAGAAGAGAGGAACCTGACAGGATCCTGTAAATTTCACAGCTGTAATTTTCCATTCTAATGAGGACCTATAGCGAATGGATTACTACAGCACTGTTCAGGCAACAAACAGTTCTTCCTCCTGATAGATTACACTCTAATAGCAACAAAATGTCATGGCTGAATCACTAATGAGTATTAGATAACCCGTCTGTTTGTAATAGGAGCATTCTGTAGTTCCTGTAATAGAAGGACATCATATTGATATTTTGTTACAGAAAGGTCTAGAACTAGATTTTTGGAAGAACTGGGATCCAAACGTGGGTCTTTTGTAAAAGTGCCAATTGCAGGGACAAGCCAAAATCCTGACTTAGTGCTATGCGCTCCTCAAACTCTGGTACGACTTTAAGTATCTAAAGTATAGAATCCATTTCTTTCACTGAGCTTTCATGATTACCGTTATCTATCTAGGAAAACATGGAAGTAATATGGCAGAATGATTTAAAAAGATCACAACACATGCTAAACTAACATAGCTTAAACTTTAACTTCCTCTGGTCCTTTATTATGGTTTGTTACTTTGACACAAAACAGCAATTGTATCAAATTTGGGACTGAGTAACTAATGAGGTGGTAGTGGTATTAGTTAATAATAGTTCAGAAATGTTAGTGGAGCAACTCACAGTTTGTGTCATCTTCATTTAACTTTAGTGTAGGTAGGTAGGTCTTTAAGGTCTGATAATAACCATTGTAGTTTGGCATATCCAAGGCTTGCAAGACTAACAGAGGTAAGCTAACATCCAACTAAAATCTTTCTCTTGATTTTTCAAGATTAATTATTCTCTCAAGTGTTTTAGCAGCAAATAAATTTCTTAGCTGAAAGTAGTGGATCTGCAGCCATCACTTCTTCATTCATGCAAAAAGTAGTGTAGTTGTTGGTGATTTTCATATGCAGCATGCCTTAGATGACTGCTTTCAAGTATGAAGCAAAAATTGTACACCTGATAGATGTACTAACTCCTTACAGACTCCTTAGCAGTCCAATTTTCAGTGTGATTCCCAATCAGTGAAAGAAATGGAGACAGAGCAGAGAGAAATGTTATCTTCTTCTTTTTCAAATTAGAATAAACAATAATTAATACGGAAAAAATTCCTGTGAGAAAGTGAAGGGAATTGTTAGGATGATTGCCATACCTTGTCATTCTAGTCTTATCAATAGACCATATTCTGATCATATTTCATGAAGAACACATGCAAAAGAAAGTTTCAAATTTTACAGGACATTCTGTCTTGTTGATATTTCTAAAAAAGGGCCCGTACTTATTGCAAATATACCTTTAAACCATTAAAATATTAGGTAGCTGTGGTTGGAAATGAGCTACTCTCCGGTGCTTTCAGGTACTCTACAATGTGCGTCTCCTAGTCTTGGTTCCCTTAAAGGTGCAAAAAAGGCCATGGGCCTTAAAAGATAGCCCATCAACTTTTGGACTAGCCTGCTGGCTGCAGTTGTAGCCGTGATAAAAAGAGATCTCAGGCAGAGATTTCTGCATTGCTTCTGTTCTACAAGGAACGCTCTGAACACAGCAGTGATCCACAAAGGAAAACATAGGGGTTGTGCTCTTTTGCTGGTTTTATATAGTTTATGGAATGCCAAGCTGATGTTGTTTTACAAGATGCTTAAAAGCTTTTTTTTTTTTCCTTTTTGAAATATGAGGGAGACCAGGTTTTTGCCCAGTGCTAATTGGAGGAGATGGAAGTGCTGAACCTTTGTCAATTTTTTTCTCAGAACTGTTATTGCTTACCATTTGAGGCATACTGAATATACTTTTGTTATGCCTGTTATAAACTTGAAGATGGCATTTTATGTAGTGTATCAATTACTCCTGCTCAGCTCTGTGAATTCTGCCTGCAGAAATATAAGGATATAATATATAGACAGTTTGTGGTGACAGTCCACCTTGTCATGCACTCTCACACGCACAGAAAGCACTAAAACAACTGAACCTAATTTGACAACATTGGGAAAGATAGTCTCTAATCTTCAATAGCTTGACTTTTGCAACTACCAGGCTAATCTAAGTGTGATGATACCACTTTGTCCTCAAACATCGTGTTCTATGATGGGTAAGCAGTGATGTCAGCATTGCAAAGGAAGGGCTGTATGACCATTTTAACAATCCTATCACCTGCTTTCTAGCTAAGTGTCACTTTTACAGTGGTCGTAGAAACTCTCACAGCAGAGCCTGTCCAAAACTCAGTAGCAATTACCTGATATGCTTAACTTCGTATAGTTTTGGGTTTTTTAAACTAACCATGTACTTCATTCTAACGTGAAATTAAAATGAGGCTTATGGAGAGAGTGAGAACATGGGCAATAGGAACCCTTCACAAGTTGGATATGATAAAACTTTTAGTGCAGGTAGGGAGGGTCGGCAGACTCTGAGAAATGGATCTACTCTGAGCAGTCTGATCAAGGAAGGGGCAGAATCAACGCCATTGTGTGTATATAATAGAACAAAGTCCTAACTACATAGAAAGAGGTTTTCCCTCTTTTCTTTCCCAATATTGAAATGTCCAGTTTGACGAAGATAAAACCAATGCTACTGGCTCGTTCAAAGATCAGTCAGTTGTACTAATAGAAAAGGCAGAGTTCTCTTGCTTTGAGAAGTGCTGTGCAATATATGACACCAGAGAAGGCAGGGAACTCAGTAACACTTGCTCTTGTAGGATCACTTAATTTGGTTCTGAAATATGAACGCATTTATGGCTTTGTAATCTAGTTTCGAGACGTGTTTTGCAAGCTAACTGTACACACAGATTCATATTTCCAAATGTTTTACCAACCTAATTAAAAGGAACAGAAAATGAAGATTGCTTACTTAATGCAAGATACTTTTCTAAAAGGATCAGTATATGAACATAAATGTATCCATAGATATACAGATATCCAGATGTATCCATCCTTAGAGTAACTGGTTGGCTGAGTTGAAACCAACAAACGAACTCTGAATGTGGGATTTCCACCAGCTGTGTATCGGAATCCCCTGGAAACCTTTGCCTTCGTCATGTTCTGAACATTATTTCAGCTAGGGGGCGTTCAACTAACATTTTTGACATGGCTGCACTTTTGACTTCAACCTGTTAACAGCAGATGTGAAAGAAGCCTCCTGATGAGAAATGTGAGAGAAAAAATCCTAGTATTCTGTGCTGGTTTTAAATTTCTCCATCACTCTGTATTCAAGGGCCTCAAACTTCACTGTGAAATTGCAGCAACACAAGTAAATAAGTATTAGTATCTCATACAGAAATGTGCCTGCCATTTGTTCATGCTATAGCCATACTACAAGCACTCTAATACAGGGATACCCCCAAAGTTCTCCTATTGTGAATGTGACAGTGACTTGCATCATACCAATACAACGAAGCCATAATCCACAGAACAGATTACAGCAGCAGTTTTGCCAGTATAACTAACTTCATGTACACAAAACTTCTACTGGTATAAAACAAAGATCATACCTCATGCTACCCCAGCTTTCCTACTTGTTACAAGTGACGGCAGTAGCATAACTATAACCTTAAATATTTACCAAAGCAACTGTTTTAGTTTGAGATATTACATTTGGGGTATTACGAGGGCAAAAACTGTACATCAGTTAAAGCTTGGCTTCCCTGACCACGTGTCACATGTGGCTCTGGGGCACCAGCACCTCCACCTCGCTGCTTAAGTTTTCTTGGTGGAAGGAAATGGGAGGCAGTTTCACCACGTGTCCACCCACCAGGCGCCGCAAGACCAGAACATTTATTCCTGCCTCTTCAGTGTAGGCAAGATGAGTGCATCAGCACCTTTTAACTGGCTGAAATAAGGGGACCCAGAGTGCAAAATGTTGGACCCTTTCTAAGCACGTGTAACCTGGACAATCAACAAACAAGACAAATACAGGTTTGTAAGCATGGGTTGGATAAGGGTAGCTAGGCACTGAGGTAAGGCTAGTTGAACACTGAAATTGGCCTACAGAAACTGTAAACTCTTCAACACTGATAATTCTCTGTCTGGCATGTCATAGGCTTAGCTGACTCTGTGTTGTGGCAGGGGGACTAGTTAAGAGAATGCTATGACACACCTTCAGTCCATATTGTAAGAGGTTTCTTTTGCTGCCACCTGCCCCTCAGCAGATGAAGAACACAGGAAAATACACATTGCAGCAGGTGACTCATAATATTAGTAGATGCCCTGTATTAGATTTTATATATATGAGAATTTCCATAATTTCATGGGTGCCACTTTAAGAAACAAAATACACTGAACTTTCATTGTGCTGTGGGAAGCAAAGCTGAACAGCACATCAGCAGTTATAGTATTACATACAGACTTTTGCTTCCTCCTGGGAGTTGTTTTCCTTAGAAACAAAGCTGATTCCTTTTTTCCACTTTGCTGGTAGCTCTGTTCCTGCATAGTTTGTACTACGGTAGGAACCATTGTGCACCCTTCCCTCTCCCCCCCACCCCTGCATACCCACACACTTCCTCTTTCCCAGAACAAAAGCCTTTGCCAATTATTTAGGGAATTTCACAAAATTATATTCCATATAGTGATAAAAATTATGAAAGAATTAGTTCCAAAATATACTTTCAATAGGGAAAGTATAATTGTTACCCAGGAGCTATGTTCCTACCAACTTTGTATTTAACCTTAAAACAGTCATGAGAGGAAAGCTTTTGGGGAAGATCAGCTCACATACCCAGTTCTGGTTGCACTCCCTGGGGTGAAAACAATTTGATTTCAGAGGATTACTTATGCAAGGATTGCAGAATCAAAACTTACTATAAATTCTAGTTACCTTCAGATATTCCCAGTTACTGTCTTACGGAACTAGCGTTTGGGATTTAGTTCACAATCTGCAAGCAGTAACGATAGAAAATCAAGACAGGGCAGGTTCCTACAGTGTAGCTATCAGACTCCTTGAAAATCCACTCTATAACCTTTAGAAAAACAAGCTTCCAATAAACACAAGAAGCAGGTTCCAGTCTATGATCAAGAATTCTCTGATCTCTTAACCCTGGTTCACAGGCTAATGAGACTACTTTGAGAAAACTGTCTTTAAGCATCTCCCCTTTATCCTTTACTAGAATTCTGCAGGCTGTATGGCTCATTACGTGTTTCTCATAACACAGACTAGTCCCTGCCATAATCCATCTCCTTGCTGCCCGAGTGCAGGAGCTCTTCACATCAAATTAAAGGGCCAGAAGCACAGGACATTTCAAGAAGGACAAGGAGGTGGCAAAGCTCGTTGACTCTACAAGGAGCAACTGTTATACTTTCTTAAGGGAAGTATTTCATCTACTCGGGAAGTCTGGAAGATACAATTCCTGGGAGAAGGTGGTTCAGTGCTAATAGAGGTGCTAATATAAACCATATATAAGACTACTGTTATAATTTTAAAATTAAGAGATATATGGCCAATCTTTCAATCTTTCCACTCGCCAGTAAGTATTTTATTGTTTTTAAAGCTTTGCGTTGACACAGTGCCGACCAAAGGCAAACACTACAAAATACAAGCACAGACCCAGCACAACACTTTGCACAACAAAAATAGAATGGGGAAGAAGTGCTACAATGCCATGCAAACCATTTCTAGGCCTAATTAAAAAAGAAAAAAAACCAACAATTTTGGACTGAGTGAATTCTCTGTATCCTAGAAAAAGGAGTGGATTCAGACTAGAAGAAAAACAGTGCCACACAGCATTACATGAAAAAAATGCCTTAGCTAAATTCTGTAGCAGTCTGTAAATGAAGATTGAATGAAGAATTGCAAGCACTTGACCACTGAAAATTACTGTCTTTTGTTACAATCCTTGAGAAAATAGCACCTGAAATTGTAGGCAGAATTTTTTTGGAACATCTTATGAATTATTAACTTGGTTTAGAACAGGAGTGGAGCACTTGAGATGAGGGAATCATGGGGCACTGTACTACAAAACACACACAGAGCCACAAACTGATCTGCAATTAGCACAGGGCAACGGAGCAGCCCTTGATAATCAAGCCTCAGCACAGAATCAGCCTAAGACCAGAGCTCTTCTTGCCAGTAGCAACTTTATTAGGTAAAGCACCACCATTCCCCATCATTTCTAAATTTAAAAAAAAAAAAAAAATTCTTTTTATTGATTATGCCTTTCTCTTTGAAGAAGTTTTCAAACAGCATGGTGGAGCTTAATCAGTGCTCACTGTAAGCCTAGTTCAACTTCCAGTGAATTCAACGAAAGGACTTTCCTTTTACATTAATGGAGCTGCAGTAGGCCCCACTGGGCCAAGTTTACAGAGAGTACCTCCCTGTAAATGTAGTCAAGTTGAAAACAATGGCACTGCTCATACAAGTAATGATAATTTTGTGCAAATAATGCTCATAGGAAGGAAGGTGTTCAGGATACAGCCCTATTGATAGCTTTTGTGGCACAAAATCACCTTGGCAAAAAAGAATAAGGCTACATACACTGCAGTTTAAAAAAAGAGGAAAATATACTTTGCTTTATAACAGACAAAACTAAAGAGTGTCTTTGGATACTTCGTTATCACACAAACCTCAAAATATCATGGAAAAATTCACTCAGCAGTTTCAATAATCCATCCAGCATGAAAATAAGTGTTATTCATTTCATAACAATTTGTGATGGTTCTGAAACAATGAAGAAAACATGCGAATTACACCGCGACAATAAAGACTTGATTATGCAACTGCTTTGCCTATTTCACTCTAGCAATAAGCAAGCAAATAGAGACTGAATGGAACACAATTTAGCCATCTTATACTGCAAAGGAATATTCACTTGTGTTACTGGTTCAGCTACTTAAATAATTTTGGTAAATCATTATCATTAGGGGACCTTATTTAATGAATTTCCACAAGCTACATCACAATGATCCTGAAACTAGTTTCAACGTGTTTGTGCTCCACTTCCAGATTTTCAAGACAGAATTGTTTTGCTCTCAAAAGATGGCAGAATACTTTTTACAAAACGTGTTCAATGAATTTTTAAGGGCCAGCATTCCATTTTTCAGAAATAATGTTTTGAAATAATCTTTCCTAAATACTTTCTAAGTGAGAATACTTAAGCATATTAGAATTTACAAGTATATTTTAACCTTGTTAGAGGCAATGGAAGGTAAGTACAGGCTTCAGGCTTACATGTGGGTTTCTTTCCTGAATCAGGATATTCCATTGTATTTTAGATTAAGACAGAATAATGCTGATAATTATATTTCAGGCAGCTTTCAGAGCTCATATACAAGATATTTTATACAAAACATGGCAATATAATATGGTAATAAACTCAGTTATTTCTTTTTTCCTGTGGTGCCAAGAAAAGACACTAACAATGCTATTTATGGGGGTGATAGGAGGAAAAATGTACCTTCTATTCACCTAAATGAAACCTAAATTTAAGAGAAGGTTTCTCTTCCCTGGTTCCTTCTCTTCAGAGCCATGGACCTTCTCACACCACTGTGGGTGAGAATCCACATTTAAAATTTGATTCATTAATGCTGTTTGAAACATCATTAACTCATCCTTCATGCTTTATGAGCCGTGTCAGAAGGGGTCACAGAGTACTGGTGCTGGCCAGCAGCCAGTGGCAGCACGGCGAGCAGCCAGCCATTCTGCTGCGGACTGGAAGGGGTTCCTGAGAGAATTTGAGAGTTCTTCTGTATTTCCACACCTATTACAGCCCAAGATCTCCCACAGAGTTTGCATCTACAGCCCACGGATGCAAAAGGCTTTGCTCCTCTTGCTGAATTTTTATGTCGTTGACTAACAGTTATTTGTTCACTGAATGCTTTCATAAAGTAACCAAATCAGCAGTAAGATTTTTTTATAGTTTCATGCAGCTTAAGTGTATGAACTTCTGGCCAAATCATATCCACACGTGACTTTGCAGAACTGATAATTTAAGGTAATTCCTGCTTCCCTTGCAAGCTGAGAAAAACAAATATAGGAATTAACGATCCTATCTTGTCCAAGTTCCCTTTTTAGGAGGAAAATAATCTTCTTTGTTACAGTTTCCTGTACTTTAACATTCTTACCAATGAATTACCGGATTTGGTCCTGAAGCATTCTGTAGCAAGATTTGGAATGTTTGTATATACATTATGAAATGAAGCCAAGTTACACATGGCTTCCAAGAAAATAAATTAATCAGAGCTTATATATAAGAGAAATAGGCAGTATGGGTTATGGAGAAAAAAAAATGCAGTTTGGCATTCTGGGACAACAGAAGTAGGCAGTATCACCAATACATCATTCTCTCATGCATATTTATAAAGATCCATATGTAAAAGCTCCCACCCACAAATGCACAACACACAAAAATGCATAGTTCTTTGGGAAATGGACTTTGTATAATCTGATAGAAAAACTTTACTGTGGCATACTTGAAAATAGATTGCAAATTATTGCCCCGCTTTGAACATTTCCTGAAATGCACTGTAATGTCAGTACAAAGCTGACAGCATCAATCAGGAATCTTCAGAGATGCTTCATGTGATTTTTCAGAGAGATGAGAAAGCAACAAAGTGACTGGACCAAGCAATTCCAGATACTTACAGCACATTAATCAATTTGAAATGAACTCCTTTTGTCTGCAGCTGTAATGGTTTAGAAGACATTTCCTAAACAAATAGATAATATTTTCTTTTCTATTGCAACTGATCAAACTCTGAAACTTAAATAAGAATTTAAAAAAAAACCCCACCAAACAGCAGTACTATTTTTTTTATTAAAGAGCATGCTTACAAATGTGAAATCATGGTTATGGAAGTTCAAATAAAGCTTATTTTTTAAAATCCTATCTGACCTTGGATTTGACAAAACTCTATATGGGTCAAGATTATGAAAGGGCTTCCATTACATGAAGTTATTTAAGTATTGTTCAGACTGGTTTTCAGGATGAAATACTAGCTGAAGTTTGTATTTACTTCATGCGCAATCACTTTAACCTTGCTATTTGCACAGCAGATGTCTTCTTCACAAGACTACAGAAGCTATTGACTATAAATCTTGATAAGATAAGCTGTTCATTCCTTGCTTGACAGAGCGCTCTGAAAAGTCGCATAAAAGAAAACAATTACTGAACTGAGGCAAATACTAAATGCTGATCCTAGAGTTCTTATGGGGACTTCAATGGGACTTCTGTCCAAGTAAAAACAGCAGAATTAGAACCATTGTAAGAAAGTCATTATATAGAATTCAATTCACTTGTGAAATTTAATTCCTATGAATCGCAAAACTGCAGTTGCTATTTATTCTAACTGGCACCATTTCTGAAATCTCAATAGTTAAAAAGAAGATGAAATGAGCACAACAATTCAGCTACCTCCTCTATCCTTGCATCCACCCATTCAGTCATCAGTGACAATGTGTGGCTAAAGCAGGAGCGATAAAGTTTGTATTCCCCATCCTATGGGGGAAAAGAGTGGTCAAGACTGCCAACTGCATAGTTTAAATTAACAAAAGCCTCCACTGAGTGCTTTCCACTATCTCTGGAAATAGTTTTGGAAAGCAGGTTCGATCCATCTTTCTGCTTTACTGAGTTGATAAAGGAAGTTTGTTCCACTTACAAAAATGACACCAAAGCAACACAAGAAGAAGGATTGAGGGCTCAGACCTCCTGTTAAGAGCAGAAAGGTACAAAAAATACAGAGCTGATGGTATTTTGTGTGCACGTGTGGGGGGGTTCACAATAATGGTTAAAAAAAAAAAAAAAAAAGGAGGTGGACTACCCTGCAGAGATGGGAATATTGTTCCTTCATTTGGAGAGTTATTAACATGCTCAGGGCGAAGTTTCTAATTGATCTCCCAAAAGTTTGGCATTTCTAAATTTAAATTAGTTGCCTTCAGAGAACTCACTATAAGGAGAAAACTCTTATCTTCTTAATCTCTGTCCATGAGGTGAAACAAAGTCACCACTCCCGTTCTTTCAATTGTGTTCTACAAATGAACTTTCTAGAAATACAAACCTGATTCTCCCTTAACTTATGTGATGCTAATGAGCTGCTCCTGAACTTTGTGAAGTTGATAAGCAGTCAGGCTATTTTCTAGGGCAAAGTTGACTGTCTGTGGGATAGTAACTCATTGATGCCAAGTATCAAAAGATGCACTGTGATTGAAGTTCTTTTTCTATAGGATTCTATGCTTTGGCTTACAATATTCTACAGCCTTTAGACATCTGGGAATCTCAGAACAAACAGAGAAGTTATCTGCAACCCTACCTTAAAAGAAGACTTAATGGATAAAATAACCAAATAACTGGCCAATCACACAAGAATGTTATACAATGGTACCACCTTTAAAGCATACGTACATAGGGACAGGCCTCAAAACCCAACATTAGAATTACTATACATATGCTGTTCGGCTAATCTGTGTATACTCAGTCCAATAAACTTGATTTACTCAATTCATGCAGGGGATTCTGCACTGGCAAGACCACAGTCACTGTTTGTGTGCTACAGTTCAGTCTCCTTTGCCTGCATGCTGTTGTCAGTGCTTCTGAAAAGCAGATATTCCCTACTGTATTTTCTGAATTAAAAGAAACAGAAATTACGGAAGAATGCAATCTCTACTACATCCCCTTTTTGACTTAATTAGCTATCCCATCAAAGAGTGAAACCAAGCAAGATGGTATGACTGACTGAACTGATCCACTTGGATTGTTATTTATCACATTGTTTTTCTCCAAATGACCACAGAGACTTAACACAAGTAATGAAGAGAGCCATTCTTTGGTTTCATAGAATCAAAGTTTAACAGATCTGCTGGTGATTTTCTTATCTCCCCCTCTCAGCCTTCCCAAATTTCTTTTCAGCAAACTCATTCCCATTCATTTTTGCCAAGTCTTCAAGTTTCTACTAAGTTAGAAAAGCATGATATGTATATTTTCAGAGACCTCAGAGTCCACAATTTTCCAGATCCTCATATGAGTGGTAGACCCTACTATCTGAGCACCACAACCCAAGTGTTTTCATAATTGCCGCACACAGTAAAGCAATTGTTTTCAGGCCATTTCAAAGTCACCTCTTGTATGGAAGAGAAGTCATAAGACCAGATATGTAACCTTCTGAGAAGGGGAAGTACACGGTGACAACAATGTGGGTGAGCCATAGAATTAGGTCTGTAACTGGAAAGCATTCCTGATAGACCTAAAACCAGCAGACTAAATAAATGTGATGGTGCACACGAAATTCACAATCCAGACCTATTTGCAGGCAAATATGTACAGAAGTGATTACTGTCCTACGGCAAATAAACATGACATAACATTATCTTTAGAGGAGACAAGTTAAACATCCTTTAAAGGTCTCTCCACCCTTCATGGCAAGAGTGAAGGCTTATGCCTTAAGAACAATCTCATTGCTAGAAAGTGGCAGGCGTTGTTTCTATTTCTCAATAAGTTAAGTGCATTTCCTTTAGCCTTGCTGGACTGCTACACTACCTCCTGGAACATTTTTGTAATGTATCACAAATCTGTTACCTGTTAGCAGACACAAGATGATATGACCCAGGTGCATCAGTCTTCCAGACTCCCTAATTGTTCAAATACATTAATTCCCAACTTTTAATTTTGGTTTGCACAAGACATACTGATACATGTACAGCTGTCTCTCTCTCTCTCTCCCGCCCCCCGCCCAGTTCCCACAAAGGCTTTTTTTTGGCCTTTACTCAGAGGTTAAATCCCATCTCTTGCATGTTGTGGGCACCATATATAGACTTTTTCCAGAAAAGTGTTGTCAAATAGGACCTGTGTGCTTCAGAAGCACATCCTTCCTTTCTGTTGGAGCTTCACCTAACAAAGTTGATGACAAACCTTTCTTTTTTTAAGCACCATCTTCTCCCCCTCTCTAGCACACACACATACTTGTTACAACATAAACAGTATATTATTTTCATGCAAGGTGGTCGGTAGCTTTTTCCAGAGATTTGGATACTTCCTACAGCATTATTCACTTCACTGACTTAATTCAGATGTTAATGCTTCCAGGTAATACTTCTCCAAACTAGATACACTTGCACGATCTTCATGCTTAGTGCAAGATTAGCTCCCAAATTTCCTCTTTGAAAGAGCTTCCACAGAAAAGAGTAAATTCAGACTTCAGCTAACAAGCAGCAGGAGTTTCAAATGAATGTTTAAAAAACCAAACATTGCTACATTTCCTACAAAACTTAATTCCCCCATGCATACTAGTACCCAAACACACCTCTACAGTCCACAAGGAGTCATCCACAATGTCCAGTTCTACGCTCTAGCACACAAATCTAATGCTAAACCTGGAAAGTAGACTGAAATATGCTTCTTCCAGTGGCTGTTGGCCTCCACTGCAATCCCTCGTTCTTTTCTACTCCAAATCAGCTTGCATACTGTAACACACCTCCTACTCACTGGAGGGGAGGGAAAACTTAAAATCCCACATTTCTACTTTGGGAGAATAACAGGACAAAATTCAGTCTAGAGAACCAGGGGGGTGGGGAGGGTGGGCGTGGGAAGAGAACCAATTGAAAAAGATAAGAGTCCTTAAGCATCTAGATTTTTTCCTACTATGCCTGGTTCATATCTCCAGCTGCCAGTCTGTCAAGTCTGACAATAACTGCTGTGATAGAAATCTGGTAATGAAAATGGGATGCCGCGAACAGCCTGTTTAATGAAACAGTGGGAGCTCACATTACCAACAAACACAGGAAGTGTGAGAAGTCTTGGCAAAAGCCAGGTAAAGTGCCACTTTTCTGCTCTGTACTTGAGCACTCCTTTTTGCTGGTTATCTTTACGATGGAGCAGAGAAATTCAGGACTTCTACATGTGGATTCATAGGTATGTTAATGTAATACTGTGTGATTCCACCTGTTCCAGAACAAGAATGCTTTATTCTGATTCAGATGTTCTGCTTCTAAAGCTTTGATTCATAGCTTCATGGAAACATGGAATGCAGACATGGAGAGCTTGCTGGACTGAAAATATGCCTTTCAATGTGGACTTCTGCTTTGGTAGCAGTAAATCTGGAAAGGAGCACCAAAATAGTCCATGATCTGTTCTGCAGTCACAGGAGAGCTGTAATGGAAGTCATTTCAGATTAGCGACAATATTGGGACTGTAATTACTCCTGAAGACCACATGGTATCAGAGGTTAACTACCAAACCAAACCAAAGAAAAATCACCTGAGCGGAACAATTGAGTAGAATGCTTTTTATACATATTTCCATAATGAGAGATAAGACAAGAAGCTGCATACTGGTTTTCTTTGTTCACAGTGCACACCAGTGAAAAGGACATCATTTATTTCTGATTAGAGATGGATCTGAAAATAAGTCAATTTCAGTTAGGTTAGAGGAAGCCAACTATGGAAACGCCACAGCAGTTGGAATATTGTACTCACTAAGAAACATATGAAAGGAGGTTTGGGAGGGGGTTAAACCTGACTGAACTAGAAAAATGCATCTGTAGTAAGAATACACTGGAAAAAAAAAAAAATCCCAAAAATGTTTCCATTTGTTTCTTTTGGGGAATTAGCATCTATGTGATGAAAAAGGGTTGAATGATCAGAGAGATTAAATTTTATTGCAGTCCAAAATGAAAAACTTTCAAGGTTAGCCATGCTGGGAGATCTAGAATCACTTTCTAATGAAGTAGTTAGAACCATAGTTATTTGCCCAATTACTTCACACAATCCAGCATTAAGCTTATGAAATAAGCAACCTGATATGGTAAAAACAATTTAAAATCCAAAATGCAACAGGACAGATTGACAGCATCAAAAATTCATGGCCTTGGCCTCATTAAGAAGGTGCACGAGACCAAAACCTTTAGAAATTCGGAAGAAAACCAAGCTCTGCAAGTCCAGAATAAAGCTAAAAAAACCCAACCACTCTGCAAGTCATGAACTGTCCTATGGCAGCTGTTCAGAGAAAAGGCTCTGACGTCTATGGATCAGCAGACAAGTACTCTCAGTAACTTGCAAAAAGATAAAAAGCCCACCACTTCTGTATACACCCATAACATTTTTAAAAAGACATCTTCTGCAAGAAACCAAGGTGGCATTATAGGAGCGAGGATGAAGAACAAAGAAAAAGTGGTCAATACCGAATATTTATTTACACTGCATGTGGGTAACAGCAAGGTTCTGATGAGCACATTTTGAAAAAACAGAAGAACAAAGATTAAATATCCTCTCCTGCAATGCATGCTTTGAGAGACTGTTTCCTGAGACTACTTTTGTTTTGCTCAGGCTTGAAGCAAATATGTTTCATCAGAAAAATAAGGCATCTTGGATGGAATGAGGAGTACAATGGTTTAGGTGTTTTTCAAGATCAAAATCAGTAGAAAAGCACAACGAAGCAACTCTAGAGAAGAGCAGAATAGGACCGGTACAAATCATCGTGAGGCATACTCTGACAACGTATCTGCCACAGGAAACAAGAAAGAGTAGAAAGATTCCACATACGTATTTTTCATTCATTCAAAGGAAGTTACTACTGTTTTAAGATAAAGCAATCTCAAAATCCTGGAGTGTTCAGTACCATAGTATACACTTTAAAAGTTGGAAATCTAAATAATTAAAAAACATCCCTCACAGCTGAGGACCTCACCAACAGGAAAAAGCAAAGTTGTGCTTGGCCACCTCCAAGAAGATACCTTACCATGCAACAAATATGACCAAAACCAGATAATCATCATTTTTTTCCTAGAAAGAAATGCGTGCCAGACTGAGAAAACTGGCATTGGTTAGCTGAACCATAAGCCATTCACTACTGCTAACATTGGCTACCAATTCCCTCCAGAGAATAGAGATCTATGTTTGTAGCACACAGAGACAAAAACTTGCCAATTGAATCTTGATAACAGGTTAAAGATGGATACTTTTCAAAATGTGGTGTAGATAAAAGGGAGTAATCTATGGCTAGATAATATTATGAAAAAGAACTTTTTTCCAAATAAATAGAGACCAGTTGCCAAAGCAATCAGGGCAAGAACCTAACGCCTCTCAGAACTGCAATAGGCATCAATTTGTTTCCAAACAGTTGTAAGAAAAGATGAGTCCTTCTAAATCAGTCTCACTTCCCAATGAAAACTTTGTTCAGTAATACCAAAACCATGCGATTGTGTATGTCAAACGATTTTTCAATAGACAGGATACATACCTGAATTAGTAATACTTACCAAGTTCACGTAAGGTTAGTGTAAAGGGATCACATAATTTCAAGAACAAACTGGATGACAGCCACTATTCCAGTCTAAACTGTCTTTGGGATGTGTATTTCAAACAATGTAATTATTCAAGCAGCACTCTTTCTTTTCTCACTTTTGCAGACCCTTTAGTAGCCACCCCCTTGCCTTGAACCTTGAAAGCCACCAGTTGAAAAGAGAATCACTGGTACCTCTCACTTCCCCCAGTCCAACAGAAGGAGGTGCAAAGGCCAAGGCTTTTTGTTCAGTTTTCTGTCAGTACTGCTGTAGATGCCAGTACCAGGGAAAGAACCCAACCACAGCAACACTGATAAAGATTATCTGCAGGAACTACATTCTTCAGAAAGAATAGTCCAAAATCCAAGAGGCATTAGAAAAAGGCAGAGATGGGGTACACCTCACTGGCTCTATTGCCTGAGAGGGCCTCAGCTATGTAAGAACAACAGAAGATGAAAAGCACCATTCCAATTCCCAGCAATGTTAATTATTTGTTCATGCATTATTATGAGGATGCGTTACCTTGTATTTCAAACACTGCAAGTTCAGCCAAAAGTATAACAGCTGAGGTTAAAATGCATGCTGCAAGGAAACTTTACTTAGCATGTAGCGATGTTATGCAATTGTGATATTTAAGGGATTCATTTGCCTAGGAAAAGAAAACAGGAACAGTGATCTGCAATTTTAAGTGACCAACCTAATTGGGGAGAGCAAGTCTGGAAAAGTGCAGTACCAGGTTTATGTTCCATTATTCAAGTAAATAATAGTAACAACAACAGTCTTGGAATAAAGTGCAACTCTTCTAGTGGTATAGAATAGTTTCTTAATATAAAAGGAGCATTCAGACATGGACTAGAGAAGCGAGAATTAATCTATCAGGAAATTAAAGGTATATAAATAATTTATGTAGTGGNAGCAAGTCTGGAAAAGTGCAGTACCAGGTTTATGTTCCATTATTCAAGTAAATAATAGTAACAACAACAGTCTTGGAATAAAGTGCAACTCTTCTAGTGGTATAGAATAGTTTCTTAATATAAAAGGAGCATTCAGACATGGACTAGAGAAGCGAGAATTAATCTATCAGGAAATTAAAGGTATATAAATAATTTATGTAGTGGATTAACCACAACTGAAAAATGAATTACAAAAGTAAAGGACAGGGAGTCAGCAAGTCCAGTGCATCTGTTACAGTCTCAAGAACAGCCAACTTTTTTCTTTTTTTTTTTTTTTTAATCTAATACTTAAAATTTGGTTTTAAACTATTTTAGTTCTTTTCCTTTTTCTTGCTTTTCATTTTTAAATATTTTTGTTTCTCTGCAGGACTTCAGCTGCTGGCTGCACAGTTTTGGGCTCCATTCAGAAAGAGAAAAACAATAGCATGCAACCACCCTGAAACTGATCCATTGTTCTATGATCATGCGTTCTTAAGCGCCTGAGTTCCCTTTAAAGCCAGCTGCACAAGGGATCACAGCAGTGGGCAGAGGGAAATATGCAAGCCTCCTCAAGAGATCCCTTCTTTTCTGTCAGAATGCGTCTTTCCAAGGTGCACAAAGAAAGAAGGCATCAGAGATGTCTGGATTAAACCTTTCCTTGAACTTTTTACTTTTTGATTTTCTATTTTCATACAGCTGGGAAACATGGGGGGTTTCGCCTTAATTGGCATAAGAATTCTAATTGCTTACAAAGTATATTGACATTAACAAATCATTCAATTAGTTCATTATTATTATGAAAAGTGCAGTATCAACGCCAATTAAGGTTTGAATGAAACAATCCGCAACAGAAATTTATCTCCTGTTAGAACGTAAGATGCATCTCAGTATGCTGTACTCAGCACATGGTTCACTGTGTATTTTAACTCTTTGCCAAACAATCAGAGACTTCAACTTCATTGTATTAATTATTTATCCAATCCAACTTCCCCATTTTCCCTCCCAGCCCCAAGGAGAACTCAAACCAAAGGTATTAAGGCAATAAGACGAAGTTCTCAAAAGCAGTTCAGACACTTGGACACACGTAAGGCTTGCTTCCACTGAAGTAAGCAGTAAAAATCCTCAAAACTAACTGGAAGGAAAATCAAGGTTTGTACCTTGTCACATGTGGAGTTCCCTTAGTAGAGGATGTCCCATGGAAAAGAAGACGACTTCAGTCTTAAATTCTTAGAAGAGATAATAATTACTAAAGGATAATAATCGCTAAAGAAAAATTATCAGGTTTAGCAGTTTGCCACTAGATGGAGCAATTTAATATTAAAATTTCCATTTATAAAGAAAATCCTCTTGAAGTTTCAGATCTTTCACTAATACACCTTTCCTATTACCAAATTTATATACTTTTTTTTTTCCTTTTTGTGCTAAGGACACTTAGAAATACTGTGTACTTGCAGATTATGCAAGTGAGAAGAAAGTTGCATATGAATAAACACAATTATTTCTATATTTTACCTGTATTACAGCAAAGACTGGAAACAGTGTGAGATAAACTGCAACTCTAAAGCTCTTCAGTTAACCTATTATTTTCATTTATCCACCAATCTATGCCACATAGTTCTCAGAAACATTAAACTGCTTAATATTTCTTAATGCTTATCAGAGTATCATGCTCTCTGTTCACCACAGACACCAGAAGAACTTTTTGCCAGCAAAGAATATTCCAAACTAGAAGCCTTAAGCCTACCCTGAGCCTTAGCCTAACTATTATATATTTAGAATTCTTCTCTATTTTAACAACAAAACTGAGAATTAAGAAGATTTTGTACTGGCACATGTGAAAAAGAGACTCTTGACCTCATTAGCCAGAGTTCCAGTTTACATCAGTCGCACCTAGGATCCTTATAGAACTACAGTGCCTTCTGTCAGTGTGAGACCAAAACTTGAACCTATGTCTACCTAAATTTCAAATGTTAGTTTCAAGCAACAATTTATAGTTGTTGCTATCCAAAATACTTGCTGGTAACATCCATCTGTACCTTGTAAAGGTGAGATGTATGCTTAAAAACCAAATAAAACTACAGTGTTGTTGCTGAACACATCTCTGAGGCACCAAAGGAAGTAAATCCTCAATGATTACATGGGTCTTACAATCCTTCTTAAATACTGGATTTGCTGGGAAAAGGGGAAGCAATACACAGAGTTAAGGACAGCCCGCGAATAGCAACCCCCAACTGACCTCAGCTTCACCTTTATATTTTAAATTACTTCTGTTGTATTATACTTATGAAATATTCATATTTTCAAAGTATGATTTGTTAATCTGAATGTTATGAAAACAAGTGATAATACACTGTCTGCTGTATCTAAAGTCTGCATGCCTCATAATACAGTATACAACTTTACTACCCAGCCTATATACCGCACTTTTCTAACGCTGAATCAACTTCTACCTCCACAGCAGGTGTAAATAATGACTGGATTTACTGTTGTGCTTAGATGCATGGTGAAAATGCATGCTTTTAATGTCCAGATGCGGTGCTTTCTTCTAATAATTGTTGCTAATATTTCTCATGATTACTAAAAGAACAAACATTAGGCTGCTTATGCAGCTCTTAAGGTAATTATGTACTTCTGTCCTACAAAATTCGGCCACAGTTCCGAAGATACCAAGGACATATCATTGATATGTCCCCATCATCTCCATCATTATTATGACCACATTCAGTTCAGAGAGCTTGGCAATTAAGCTAAGCTCTCCTACCTCAATCAAACAGTCATTAAGAACACTGCAGTTCAAGACTGGCCTACTAGATGGGTCTCAGGATGGCGAAAAAGAATATAGGACGGAAAGAGGGCAAGCCTTATTATTTTATTTTTAGATTATTACACTTCATTTTCATGCTTTGCTCCATCATTGCACTACTTCCAGTAAGGGAGGAGGTGTGCGGAGTGTGTGGTGTGTGCAGAGAACAGACAGAAGAAAGCAAAGAACAAGTCAAGAGGGCAGAATGAGAGCACACTGAATAAGGCACTCCATTAGTTAGAGACATTCCTAACACTTGTGTAAAAGCTGCCTTCATTAAAGCTAACATGTCAACATTGCAGCAAGCAAAAAGGTAAATGAATGTAAAGAAAATCCAGGTTACCACATTTCAAGTATCAACTCAGTACACTTCAGCCCTCTCCTCCTGTAACTCCACCTCAGTGTTTGCCTCTGGCTGACTACTCCTTGACAGCATAGATACAGAAAACAGATCAAGGCTCCAAAACATTTTTCCACACATTCTTCAGTATCTTCTAGCCTCATCTTTCTTACAAAGAAGAAACAAGTTCACTAACTGCAAACTACCTGCTAGGCAGCAAGCCAACTTGAAAGTATTATCTATTTCTATTAGAATATTTCCTTATGTGATTATAATAAATGGTTCAAATCTGAAGCCATACTGACTTGTGGGATTTCAGTGAATGCATTTCAAGATACTTCGAAGCTACTTAACCAAAATTGATTCAGCTTAGTCCTTTACACATCCAGTGTTTGCTCTATAACATAAAAACAGGATAAACCATAAAATTAAGTGTTTATAAGCAAATGCATTACACTATTAAAAAAAATCACTGGCATCTATGTGTCTAAGCAAATTAAGAGAAGCACAAGAATTTAATTGTTGCTCCTTCAGATATCTAATCATCTCACTTTTCAGTCAGAAGAGCCACTCCACAATTAACTTTGCAACTAGTCTCCAGTACAGAAATCTCATCTAAGCCTTTCTAGGTTGTTTGTATTTTCAGGCAACGTAGGAAAGCCAGCAAATTTATTCACACAAGAGAAAATGCTTTTGAACATCTTGAAGATGTGTGAAAGTTTCAATTACAGCTGGATAAAAAGCTATCCCAAACTGAATGTGTGTGTTTAACTTCCCTGCTCACCCCAATTATGACCATCCCACTCCAAGCCGGAGTGGGGGGAAGTAAAAAGAAAAAAGAAAGGAAAAAAGAAGAAAAAAAGAAGGGGGGGAGGGGGAGATACTATTCATACTATTCTCACTTCCTCACTTACGCTTAAACAACAGTATATTAAGTGAAACACACTGTAACAAGCCATCTCTGAACCACAGGGTTCAGAAGCAGTGGAACGCGTATTAAAGCAGTGTGGAGCTGCACTAAATTACACCAGAGCAAGTTTGTTTGGCAGAGCATGAGAATAAAAGAATTGGGGGTGGGGGAAGACAGGGAGTGAAGAGAAGGAAGAGAGAAGGGGAAGCAGTAACATATTTGGTATCAGCAATAACATTTTGTAAATGTCTTGCTCTTGATATTGTTTGATGCAGTTGTCATTTTCTCTGAACATTCTTAAGCTCTTTTCTCTCCTGGGGATGTCAGTCCCAGCAGAGCAAGGAGCACGCAATTAGAGCTAGCTATAAACCTGCCTGGTAACTCTCTTGTTTTAAGTGTTCATTAGATGAAGATAGATCTGCCCTTTTAATTCGGAGACATTGCATACTGAGTACAAGTTAATAACTACTTAGGACTTCAATCCCTGGCAGAGCTACATATGCAGGCTACTGTTGCTGAGAGGAGATAAAGACATGGAGAGAAAAAATAGCCATCGAGTTAATCATGACCAAAAATCATTACCGTCTAAGACCGAGTGTCTGATGAAGTCTGTTTCAGGATCATTTGAAATAGGTGTTTATAACGTCCACAAACATATTAGAGCTAAAGAAAACATTCATGTATGGACACTACCTCACCAGACATGGCACTGCAGCTGTACAGGTTTTCAGGCAAAGGACTTAGTTCCTGCTTCTGTCAGTTTTTGCTGTAGATTTCAAAACAGCAAATTAAAATTGGTCAAGGACAACCAAAAGTTCACGAGTCATACACATCAACTTCCACAACACAGGGTGAAACCAGTCTGTACCACGTACCATGATGCAGAGGAGAACGGACACAACCTTCTGCCTTTTGCACACCCTGCTGGGAGCTGCTAGTAAATCTGCATCTAGTATTGCTGGCAGCAACAGACTTTCCAAAGGCAGGTCGAATCCCACCTTCGAGGCACACAACAGACATCCCTGCAGCAGCCTTTCAAGCACAAATCTCCTACTTAGCAAAGATTTCTCTGGGGATGCCCACATCTGACTCATCCTTTGCAATACATTTCCCTTTCCTCCAAATGCAGACTGGGACTTCAGCTATGCCGTGACTCTCAAACTCTTTGTTTGTTTTATATTTGCAAAACCTTTTGTAGGAATTTCATTTTCCTAGAATCATGGAAAGTTGCATGCCCTAAAGCTGCATGTGAAAATGCTTCCATTATTTCCAAAGCCCCAATTTCCTAATGTCTATTCATAGCAACTTTAGGTCACAGCCACCTAAATTTCTTCAGAAAGTCAGTCTTCTTCATAACAGGATAACTAACACATTTTGAATCACTTTTGAATGCACCTCGCTTTGTTTTTGTAATGACCTAAGCTACTTTAGAACAGCCACCACTTGAATTAATGTGCTTGCAACTGACAGAAATAAAGCAACGAGACCAGGAACTATCCAAAGGTATAGTTACCTCGCTTGTACTGATCTCTTACCTACATTCTGAGGAAATAAAGCCTTGATGTTACCAATGCTGCAACCAGGCCACACTCACTTCAGTGGATTCACTGAAAGCACAAGAGTCCATCTGTGCAGATCTCCTTGCAGAAACAACACCAAGTATGTTAAGCCTGATCCTATAATCAAGTTTAATTAGAATCTCTGGGACTTAGCATAGGTGTAAATATCCATCATGTTGATCTACTTGTAGGATCATAGCCTTAATGTAAAGACATAAAGCATTTTGTTATTACTTCCAATAATCCAAGTTGATCTCCCTTAAAGAAATGAGGTCTGATCTTGCAGCTGGTTCTGCACAGGTAGGGCACTTCCTTTCCACAGAGTTCCACTGGCATTAACTGGCATAAGGCAGATTTTTCCTTGTAAGAGAAGGAGGCAATAAGAGGAATGAACCTCCTTCCCTTGGAGCACTCTTTTCTCACTGACTGCAAGTCTTCCCAGGGTCCAGAATTAATAAAAGAGATAGTAAGATAACATTTGTTGCACTCTACTCCTCATAGCATCTGCCTACTTGGCTGAGTGATAATATGCCTACACCTAGCCCTGGGTAATAGTATGTAAACACAGAAGACAAATTTTAACTAGAAAGTGTGCAGCAATTGCTAGCAGGGTTATGATTACATCACAGTAATCCACTCGAAACGTAATTAAAAGAGTAATAAAGGAATAGTTTAAGAACATGCAAAATTTGCAAGCACCACAAGAGCTAAACAAACTTACACAGTTATTTTAGTTTTCTGTTTATGACACAGCACCTTCTTGTCCTCTTCACTGTCAGTGGCACATCAGTAAGAGCCTCAGAGAGCTCTCATGCTGTCTCTCGGGAGCCTTTTCTTACATGGAATTCCCTTTAAGAAATCTGAGTGAAAGGCAGGTAATTAATTTCTAAGAAATACTATGGAAGAAGTGAGTTTTCAAGAAAGGAAACAACATTCTCAAGCTAGCGACATTAAAATTATCCACCCCTTCGATTTTTTTTTTCTCCTGCTCAGCATTTTCTTTAATAAACACCAGCAAGTTGCTGGTCTAAGAAAGATTACTATATTAATTTCTTTTTTATCTCAATGTTTAACCTCATCTAGACGTATTTCTTTCCAAATCTATTGCAAGACTTATTACTGGAAGGTTTTTAAAGCAAAGCTTTCTCCTGTTCCCACAATGATTTGAGAAGCAAAACAGGAAGATGAAAAGTACTATTCTTCACTAATATACTAATTTTTTCAACATCTCCAGGCTGAAGTAAACAAAGAAGGCAAAGATGTATACATTCCCCCAGCTCATTTTTCCTGTGCCTCATAGCTCCAGAACTTCACAAGGTTTTTAGAGGATCCAACCTAGAAGGACAACTGTGGGAATACAAGAGTAACGCTACTACATCTAGAAGTCAGGGAGAACAAAATTTATTAAAAATCTGTTGTGTTTTGTTTTTTGGGTTTTTTTTAAACTAATGTTGGGACTCCATTTCTTTTACATACTTGTCTTTATTCCTAAGTGAAAGAACTTAAAAGAAAATGCTATCCTACAGTAGACTTGAACTGTGAATTTTAGCATTCCCACTTTATGAGAGAGAAAGAGAGAGAGAGAGAGAGAGAGAGAGAAGGAGAGAGAGAGAGAAAGAGAGAAGGATTTCCTTTAAAAGGTATCAATATTACTTGAAAAATTAAATAATCTTTACCCCCCTGCATCAAAAAGGTCACTATTTCCTAGAGTTTGTTCTGTGCCTAAAAAGGTGGTGGGCTGGCCTAGCATTGCTCTGCCCCCAGTCACCTACTAACACAGTACATGGAGAATGGTATCTAATTTCTTCCTTCCTAAGGGTTTCATTTAGTCCATACCCAAGTATGTCTCTACATTGTTGTCCCTCTAGAATTCATCACTAATTTAAACAAGCAAGATTAACCAGAGGCTTAAATAAAAACTTACTTTTTCCTGGTAGAGTCTTGCTGGTAGTAAGTATAATAACACAATAATTAACACCTATCTGGTGTTCTTCACGCATCCTCAATCCTCATTTCTATATGCATCACCAAGTGAAGATAAGTTCTTTCGCAGATAATATATAGGACTTGTTAGACCTATTCTAAAAAAATACCCTAGACTTGGTGTGTGTATATATATATATATATATAAATACCTGGATATTTTTCTAGAGAGTTCTGTACTATGCTCAAGGGTTCACAAGGTGTGCTTTGCACACTGGAAGTCTCAGCTATTTACTTTTCCAGGTCTTTGGGACAAAGACTTTAATAACACAACCTAAAGAAAAGAAGTAATTAAAGGCATTAGCCAATGGTACTGACATCCCTTTCATCCGGTTTGCTTTTCTAGCCTGTTAATTGAGTGTAGGGAAGGAGCTAACAGAATAATGGCTGAAGAAATAGCATTCAGATATTTTAAGGCATGGGTTGAACTCAGGATTCCATATAATGCTAAAATCTTGGACTTACGTACTGAACTGCCTTCTATTTTGGGACTCACTGGGAATGTTCTCTCTTGCTCAGTAATTCACTGTCACAGTACTTAAACGTAGAGCTACAGTTGTCCAGCACTGCCTTGTCATTTTCCAGACTCTGGAGGAAGAATGATTAAGTATCAGAGATTTAGCTAAGCTAATGTTGTTTTTTCAGACCAGTTCCTCTTTTGATTCCTGCACTACTCTTCTGTCAAAGACTCTAGGACTTTGTCCTTCCAAGGCGTATAAGTAACATTGGGAATACAAAAAAGATTATAGGCCCCATCTTGACAAGGATAACAATATGTTTTAGGCTACACTCCATGGGCAGGCTGCGTTAAGCATGAACTGAAGGTCAGCTGCATGTTTTAGACAAAATCTCAAAGCTTCACTAATTTTATTGACACCCACTCATAGGTCTACAAATTTTCTTTGGGGCACAAGCTGTGCTCCCCTCTGACCACATCTTGTAAAATACGCATGCTAGCACATTGACTCCTCCTTCGCAATGGGAGCAGGCTAGCACATGAGCTGCAGTAATGGACCACACATGCTCTGACAAGTATACGAAGTCACTAAGTCACAGTAATCCAGTCATTTCTGATTACTTCTATATATCCTTAAACATCTCTTCTCAAAACCAGTTCAAATAAATTTTAAATACAGTTTGGCATCATTCTATGATGCTCAAAGTGAGAAATTATTGTATAAATGTCTTTTCTTTGCCCCCCACCTTCTTCCGCAGTGTGCCCAAAACTGCGTCATGCTCCACAAGTAAAGCCCGTTCGTGCCTTTTGACATGTGACTGCTAAACTAAGACTACTTCATCCAACTGATAGCAAAGCTGTGCTAGCACAAATTTTACTGCATAATGTGAAACTTTGGCTATGGGAAAAATGGAGCCAGGAAGTCTGGCGAAGAATAACTAGGATTCCCCTACACAGCCTTTTTCACAATTGAGTCATACGAATGATTTCTGAAATTCTCCTTCTTTACAACTGTCTAAGGTATGAGTTATGTACCTTGTGGCTCTTGATCACATAAAGATGTTTACTGATACCCAGACTCAGAAAAGCGACCTACACAACCTCCCGAGTTAGCATTCTTCAGGTAGTTTAAAATGGCACAGTAGGTAAAAGAAAAATCACTCACGAACCCAAACTGCATTTGAGGAATTTACATTCACCACAGAAGGCGTATGCTTCAAAAATTTTATCCAAGTGCTAAGCCAGCTCCCGATACAATTTAACACAATTTGCAATGTAGCCTCAGATGTTGTATATTTTGTGATATCTAAGATATGTTTTCCTCACTGATTGCTGTCATGTACCAATGCAGCAGTGAACAGTACTTAAAATCTTGCATTAAGACTCTGTGAACCCCAGATTTATGAACTTTCGATATTCTCTGTAAAAGACTCACTGTTAGACAATCGGCAAGTAAAGTTTTCGTCCTCTCTAATTTGCCCTTTTCCTCCCAGCCTGTAACTGTCTGGCCGCACAGGACAGAAGCCATTGGCCTCAGGTGGACTAAGTCTATATGTAAGTCTATTGAGTCCATATGTAGACTTGTGTATGCGCAAGATTGTGAACTACATCAACGCAGTTACTTAGGCATAAGTCTGTGAAAAAGTCTCAATTCTGTAAAAATGTGCATCGCTACTGTAGAACTATGTTAATATTTCTTTTACGTGAAGTTAACTGTGTGCATATGTTCATAAACTTCTTTGGTACTGCGTGATAGTCAGTACTTCAGATTGTCTGGTTTGTTTGGTGCTCAACAGTGGATGTATAAGAACACTTAAATTGTTTCAAATTTGCTAGGAATAGCAGTAGTAATTTAATGTTTACTTCTCCCATTCCCTAAAAAACAAACAACAAAAAACACAAAACCCAAGTCTCCAAAATTTATCTCTCAGTTCTAGAGCAAACAAACTACTATTGGCCTGCAGCCATACAGAGATGCACTAGCATAAACAGAAACAAATGCCGATGTTTGCATGAAGGTGAATCTATCAAAAATGCCTCAGCTTATATGAGTTTGACATGAACTGCACAGATTAAAAAGACCAGTTTTAATTGCTTCCACACGGCGTTTTGCATGACTTCAGTTAGCCTAACGTAACATCCAATACCAGGGTGGAATGAGAATGCACGTGTGCATAGACTAGCCAACAGAAAGTACGCGTTTATGGACAGGTGAAAAAAACCCAACCGACACAGGCAGGAAACAGAGAATAAATGCTAGTGTCACATGCTGCCAAGACGGAAACCATTTCCTCCCAGACACTCAAACTGACTTTGAAGCTCTGAGGAGCTCATTACTCTGCAGACTAATGGAACAGTGCCACCCCCCGCCCCCGAAACTCACCAAGCACCCCAAGTACGTATGTTTAGCCCTTCCAACTAATAAGAACCGCATTAACAGCTCCCACTCACCACAACCTCCCAGGCCACTGCTCCAGGTCCCCAGGGTGGCAGGTGGCTGCCCTCTCTCCGGGCACTTGATACAAGCATGACCTGTCCTTCCTGAGCTAGCTGCTTCTGCTAAAAAACAGCCAGTCTTGCTAAAAACCTGTCTCCTAGGCCTGGCTAAGCCGAGCCCCAACCACCCCCCAACACCAGGGATGTGACACAGATGTCCCCTCTCCCCGCCACCACAGGAGGGAATTACGGAAAGGGGAAGCGCCGACTGGGGGGATCGGTGAGGTGGGAGGAAGGCGGGGTGGGGGGCGATGGGCTGAAGGAGCCGAGGGGCTTGAGGGGCTGAAGAGGGAGCCGAGGGGCTGAAAGGCTGAGGGTGCTGAGGGGCTGAAGGGCTGGGGGAGCTGAAGTGAGAGGAGTGGAGCTGAGGGAGCCAGCAGGGCTGAGGGGGCCTAGGGACTGAAGGAGCCAGAGGAGCTGAGGGGCTAAAGGAGCCG
>VZTL01024624.1:0-17509 GCA_013400535.1 Scopus umbretta | reverse complement strand
AATTTGAGTTTCTGTCAAATACGGTGGTCTCTTTGATCAAGTAGAAGAAGTCTTCCTGCTGGTATTTTCCAGTCAAAAGTTCGTTTGTATAATTTTGTCTCCTAAAGATGACATGCTTTAGATTAGATAGCTTATTATAGAGGAATACATAGTAGATACTCTTGGGAATGCAGCAGGTTAAACTTCAACCATAAATAGCTTCTGACTGCAGCAATTTCTTTCTTTAGCTTAAAGGACTTCTTCATGAAGGTTTTGCTGAATGTCATATCGTGAGTATTTTTTGTAGCTCTTGGTTATTAATAAAGCAGAATATTCTGCTTCTGTTTAACATATTTTTCATGCTACAATTTCAGTTACTAACTAAGGGTTTTTCTTAAGCTGCGAACTAAAATGCTTCTGAACTGGAATGAAGTGGAAAATTTTTAGCCTTGGAGAAGAATGTCTTGAAAGTTATGAGCACATCAAAATCAGTTACACTGCAATATTGGCAACAAATATTCCTAGAATGTTTTTTTTTTTTTAAATTGTGAGTGTGAAAACTACTGTGTATATATGCCCTGTAAAATAGGGTGAGGCTTTTAATGTCAAAAAATTAATCAATTTAGGATAAACAGAGGTCAAATACCATATTCAAGATTCCATTCACATGTTTGGTGCTGGAAAACACATAGAATGTGTGTGTAGTCTCACCCTCTTGAAAAAGGAAGGGCATTGAAATCGCTAACAAGTATGCCTCGTTGTGGGCTTTCTGAATACTCAATGGTATAAAAAGCAACATATTCCCCTAGTTTAATGCAGTTGTAAAGTGAGAACTTTTTGCCATTATTATGTAAACTTGGGTTTATAGCATATCCTTTAAGATTTACTTTTGTAGGTACATCTATACATGATGCATTGAAAAGCTGTTGGATTGTGCTGCTTTATTTCTGTTATGTTACAGGTCTCATTGGTGCATTGGTTATTTGGAAACTGATGCTTCCCATTTTCAATTTAGCTGATGCTGAAACTGTGCTGGTAACGAGAGCTAGATGGAAGAGAGTCCTACACAAGTGTACATGCAAAATGGGAAACAGCTTACTTGGGAGATGGTACTGAGACTGCATATACAGAGTAAAACTTGTTAAATGAGCATTAAGAAATCCTTCAGCTAAAATCCTAGACTTTTATTCAACATTTCTTACTGTAAACTTCATATAAATGTCAGAGGTTCATTTTGGGTCATAAGAAGGTAGATTTGGACTACTGTACTGCAGGTCAGTGGGGGATCAGGGCTTCTAAAGACTAAGAAAAGATAGAAAGTTTTTAAAACCAAAACTTTAAGCAGATTTGTATTTTGAGTTGTAAATGTATTAAGAACTTTTTGTAGTCCACATAATCAGTAAGTGAAATCACCTGCCTCTTTTTCATTGCTATTGCATATAAAGCAGTTAAGTCAGGAAACTTTCTTTTTGCTTGGAATTCTTCAATAGCAAATGGACATTAAGAGCCAGTGAGACATTTCCTACCATATTTCAAGGGTCAGAGAAAGAAGGGTTGCAAAAACACTATTCAAATGTATCGCAGCGTACATCAGTGATGCTCTGTAAAACTCTCAGACAAATGGGGATGTGAAGTAATGCTTCTATAAATAACTCTGTGTTCATCCATAAACTTTTACTGGAAAGGCATGGAATGAGATGCCTGCATCTTCTGCAAGTGGAATTTTGGGTGTGGCAATACTTATCCCTGACAGCGAAAAGCGATCTTTTCTACTGACCACCTGTAAAGATGAGGAAAGGATTTAAGGAGGCTTTCCCATCCTCCTTTTACTGCTGGGGATGAAAACAGGGGCAGTGTTTCCAGCTGGTTGGAGTGTTAAGATGTGAACTGAAGTTAACTTCGGATGTAATAGCCAGAACTACTGTGGACAAGTTCTCAATCCTGGAGTATAAAGATGTAGTTCCTTGGTATAAATGTAAGCATACATCCCTTTCCTATAATGACAGATTCAGCTACCAAGCTGGGGAAGCCATAAGCTGGGGTGAAGGCACTCTTGCACAGTCCTAGAAAGCAAAAAAATCTGGTTCCTTCACCAAGATCTAGTATTTAGCTACTTGGCCTGTTGCCTCATAAAACAGATGTTAGTGTTATCTCTGATATGTATTGCTGCATTTGTAATGTACAAAATAGTTGGCTGTTAAAGATGATGGCTTAATTAGAGTGGAATGTAGACTCAGCTCTTCCATTAGTTTTGCAATGGCTAAAAATAGCTCCTGTAAAATATAGTGAAGTTAAATGGACTAACGTAGCAGTTGTCTGTCCCGAAAGCTGGAATTGCCAGAAACAAAGAGGGTTGGTTTGGTTTTTTTTTTTTCCCCCAAATCATAATTATCCATCCCAGAAATGGAGATTCTTGTATATGGATCACTTTGTTGTGCTTTTCAGATTAAAGAGCTTGATGTATTGTTCTTGAACAGCGTCCCGATACCTGTATGTGTTATTGAGAAATTCCTGTTTGCTAGCTGAGAATTTCTTTTACATCATTTCAATGATTTAAGATTTTTTTTTTTAACCTGCACTGAAAGAACAGAGAAGTCCCAAATTGTACCGACTAGTTTTTGTAGTAAGTCATTTTAGCATTCTTCTCCTGTAGTTTAGTTAGAATGTGTAACACTTTAAGTAGCACCACTTACAGCTGTGGCAATAGCCGATACTGCAATTTGTGGGTGAGCAGAATGGTCAATCTGTTGCATTATCTGAGATAGATAATAATACCTTTAAATTAGGTAATAGTAGCTATTACCTAATTCATTTTCATCATCGTAGAAGAAAACCACCTTACAAATGGGAGTGGACCTGTTTGTCATTAAGTATTAATAACTGGGGTTTGGGTTCCTTGGGGGGTTATTTTGATATTTCTGTGTGGTGATTAGAACTTCTTCACAAGCAGAAATTTGACCACATGTGTTTATCTTAATGTTAATGTTATAGCCATTGAAAATGTATAGTTGCAATGTTAACTTTACATTAAGCTAAGTATATTTTTTGGATGCATGCCCAACAAACTATCACCTTTGTACAGTGTGTGTCGTGTTTGAGGAGGAGTTATCAAAGGCGTAAGGCATGATTGTGACTCATGTCTGTTGACTGACCTTTTTACCTTTGAAAATCTCTTCTACCAAATTAAATATATCCTGTAGCTTGGGTAATTGAGTAGTAGTTTTTTTCCCAAGTTCTCGAGCTATATGTGTAATATTATTCTGCTCTGAATGTTAGACAAAATTAGGTAAATATTTTTATGGGAAAAAACAATCAAGGTATTTATGTTGGGGTGACAGGAAACAAAATTATACTAAATTTCTGTAGCAGCAGAAATGCTTTATTTTAGGTGTTTGCTTCAACACACGCCTCAACAAATACCTTACTAGTTATGTTTCATTTGGGGAAGGGGGAGAGTGTTTGTCTCTTGTGGACAGATTACTAGTTTCTGTATTGCTGGTACTTAGAGGCAAAATCTCCCCATAAGATTTGCATGACCTTAGCTTTCTCTTAAATAGTTCTCTTTCTTCAGTAAGTTATGTTACACTTCAAGCATTTCAGAGCAGTAAAACAACTTCTTGCACCAGGCTTGAGCTTAATGTAACTACAGAGAAATCAATCAAGTCAAATGGAGACAAGTCTAGTGATAAGAATTTCTGTCAACACAAAAAAACCACCAAAAAAAGAAAAAAAAACTTGGTTTAGTCACTAGCAGTAATTCAAAATGAGTGTATTAACTTCGAAAAGACATGGATACCATGCATAGCCATATGTAGTATTCGGCAAGAATATTAAAATATACACTTTATTTTAAAAGTACATACTGTGTATACTCAAGAAATAATTCTAGGCCATTAGGATTGTTTATATGTTTACATGGTACAGAAAATTACAGATGTTCCCACGAAGAAAACAATAACTCATGTTTATTTGAAAGTGTTTAAAATAACAAACAAACAAAACAATGGCAAAACCCACCAAAACCTAAATCCCTTTCAATGCTTATTTTTGCTATCAATTTTAAAATTTAATTTTTTTTTTCAAAGCAGCCTCAAACTGTCAAACACACAAAAATAGTACTTTCTCTGCTGTTTGCCAGTCTTCACATTTATATTTGTGTGATGGGATCTTCAGAATTTTTCCCCAAAGATGACTAAATTTTTCAGATCAAATCTGGAAAATGCAAAGCAAGTTTGTGCACGGAATTCCTGTGTTGGTAGTAGGAGGTATGACACACATGCATGTCCATTTTCCCTGCCCAGTCCAGTATGTTAAATGTACAGCTCCCATTCAGAATCTGTGACTAAGGGACTTCTTTTCTTAAAATATATTGTGTTTCTTTGAACTTGCTTTTCTTTCATTCATTGAACTGTCATTTAATCCACCTGGTCTTCCTCATCTTTTAAACAGGCGCGTGTGTATTTATCATATTACAAACATGTGCTATGAAAATGTTCCAGGAATTAGCTGAGAAATTATCATTTCAGTGCTTCTACTGCTTGCGTCTAGGTGAGGCTGCATTTTAGGGGGAATTGCTTCAGTCGTCTTGGCACAGTTCTATGATAGCTCATTATTGGAGATACTTCCAGCGTGCAGTATGGTATTAACAGTTCATCAAATCTTTTTCCCTGTATCTTGAAAGAGCTCGTTTATATTTTGGCATTTAATAGAGCTTCTACTTCTGTGTGTGGTCTGCTTGAAACCATATTACTTATGTAAAATGCAGTTTTCTTCTGAGTATGTATTCTGCTTCTTTATCCTGTTGCGCTAACTCAATTACTGTAGCACCACTGATAATCATTGGTACTTTACATGCATTTAAAAATTAGAAGCTAAATAAAAACTCAGACAGCAAGGTCTCACAGAGAATGGAGGAGTGGTGGTGGTGTTATAGGCACAATTTCATACGTTCATCTTGTTCCTGGACACGTGTAAATAAAAGCTGTGCCAGCAGGCCCCGTTCATCGTAATGGGGATTTGTGCTGTTTCTTTTGCACATCTGAAACTAGAGAGGGTAAGGTTTATTTCCACTGTGCTGGGCTTCATTGGAATTTTTTGTCTGGGAGTAGGAACTTGAAGTTACAGATAAAAGTTCGGAAGCTGCTGTAGTGTCTGTACCATGCCCATTGCCAGAATATCCAGTCACGCTTCTTGGATACCGTAGCCATCTGCTGATCTCAGGTTCGGGTGCTCATTGCTTGTGCTGTGCCACAGCCTCGGCCGACTCTTCGCGATCATGAGAAAGACGATTGCGGGGATTTTTTTTTTGAATGTCATATTTCTTTGGAAGCCTCTTTGCAGGTCCCTCTCCAGTTCTGTCAGCAAGTCTGTGCTGCTGTTGGAGCACCTTTTGGGGAGCGTGCTCTTTGCGTTAGTAAATGCTGGCCTAATCGGGGATTGTTTGTGGTTGGACACCTAGATGTTAGCAAGGAATCCCCAGGGAATTTTATTACCTGTTTAGGTGCAATGTTCTGGCTGAGGCAGGCCACGCAGCTTTTCATATAGGTGCTGTAGGACTGAGTGCTGCAGGCCAGCAGCTACCCTGTGATTAAAAGCAAACATTCCTCCTGAAGTGTTCATCAGGGCAACAGCTGAAACTGGGAGAGAGGGGCAGAAGGGACCAGCTGATTGAGGGCTGTAGGTTGGACATCCCTATTTTGAGGAACACTGGTTTTTGGGGGTTTTTTAAACTCTATTTCATCTCTTATAGATGCAGCCAGGCACTCGCTGCGCAGAGGAATTGAACCCCACTTAATCAGTGTCCAACTTGAATTCATCCACATATGATGCAACGCACTATGGATATTTGTGCCTTAAGCAGCCTCTTGTTACAAAGCAGAGAGCTGTGACTTAGATTAAATTTAAATCCTGATTTGCGACATGTTAACCCAGCAAACTAATGCCAAAATCTATTAAGCCTCCAAGGTTTGTTTTTTGTTCTTGATTGTTGGGTGAGTGCTGAGATCTTGACCACAATCACATTTGCTTCTGGGCAGGAGGAAATAGTCCATGTAGTTCCAGTAATCCAGACAAGCCGTCACATCTGGTTTTATGAATGACTTCAGGAGGGAAGGGAAGTTTGCAATTGATTAACATTGTTCTTAAAATCAAAGACTACTGTAGTTTCAGGAATTACTATAGAGAGCTTCAGGGACATTGGCAGTTAGTTCAGAAAAACAACTTTTTTTTTTTCCTTTTTCTTTTTTCTTTTTCCCTGAAAGATTATTCAGAAAATTATACTAAGAGACCTAATGGTTCCAAATCTGTACTTCCAGCTCTTCAAAATGAAAAATTATCAAACATTTAGTCTTTCTGGGTTTTTTAAATCATCCATAAGATGAAAATCCTATTTTTTGTATTTGAAATTAGTATGCTTATATTAAATAGCCATGAATTTTTTATTATACTTTTCAAACAGGTTTGATAAGTTTAATTTAAACAATTAAATTGTTTAATTGTCTTGTTACCATCTATTGAAATGGTTACTAAATTCAAGAGCATATAAAAATGAATGCTAATAGTTTCAGAGGAAAAAATATACAGTTTTACTGTGAGTTTTGATGTGGGGTGATTTCTCTCTCCCCCCAGCAAGTTAAGTGTGTGCTAGTAGCAAGTCAATGCAAAGTGTAAATAATATTGTGCACGAGTACTCGTCGGGTGTTAAGCATGCTGTAGTTTAAGGCTCCACTTCCCTTCTATAGCAATTCTTACCAGAAGTCAGCAATCTGAATTCTTGCCCTGTTCAGTATTCTCTATGGTGAATACATGGTATAATCCAGGGCGGCTGTACTGTGCTCTTAGGAGCAAGCCTTTGGGAGTTATTAATGTCCAGGATTTCAGCGTTATCTTTTTCTTCTAAGAGGTGGCAATTTGAGAATCTCATTTTGAATTGGAAGTCATTCAGTTTACACAACAGAAGTGGATTCTCTGATACGTTCAGCTTCATGGTACTCTCTTATATTTAGCAGCACCATTTCCATCATTCAGCAGTTTAGATGTTTTATTCTTAAATGGGAATTTGGGTGGTAAATGCAGTTTGGCAAGGCATCTGCTTCACCGATTATTTGGTTCAGAATTGACCTGAGGAAAAAGTGCAGGGCCCCCATGGGTTTTTATAAACAACACTACTACTCTCTTTCACCACATCAGCCAGAATAGACTTTGTGTATTATTAAAAAAGCATGCTCAGACCACTACCCATTATTTTCAGCAGCTATACTTAAAACATTTCCCAGGAGTACAGAAATTGAAGGCTGGCACCTTGAATTCATCGTGTAAATAGATAGTCCTGGAGCCAGCGGTCAAAGCAAGGTTGAGTCATTAGGCCATTGCAGTAGGAAAGCTATATATGTGGGAGGGTTTTGTTGGTTGTGTGTTTCTGTTTTGTTTTTTAAAGCAGTAGTATCTAATTGTGGTCCTTGACAGTTCATTGTAGTAAACGTGGCTTTGGTTTCATTACAGGCTGAAATGTTTCAGAAATCTCCAGTCTGGCTCATAAACATGTATTTTCCCGTTGCAAAGAAGTATGCACCCGTGCCTCTAATTGCTTTCCATGCGGCCCAGCAGCAGGTTGTTACGAGCAGCACCGGGTGCCTGCTGCCCTTTATTTTTTGCTGCTGGGGCAAAGACCCAGGTCAGCAGCAGACTGCTGTGGCGCAAGGGAGAGAGGGATGCTATGCCGAGTGGTCCAGTCCTGGGACTGCCCGACAAAGATTGGCTTCTCTCTCTTAACCAGCAGTCAAAGCACTACCAGAATTAAAAAGGAATCTGAGAATCAATAACTGGCTGCCCATTCTTTTGTCTTAGATTTTAAAGCAGTGAGGCCTGTTCTCTGTTTTGCCAGCCCGAGTGGTTTAGTCATTATCTGCTTCAGAGCATTTCCACTCTTAAGATATTTTATGTTAAATGATTCTGGGAGGGAGAGTAAAGGAAGTGGCTGTGCAAAATCCATCAGTGGTTTCTTGGCATAGAGAACGTGAATGATTTCTCCTGTCTTTGCACCCTGCCTGCTTGAGCAGTGCGAAGGAAAGGACCTGGCTCCCACCTCCAACCGTTGTTTCTTTTGACATACTTAATTTTCAGGTCAAGGGGACACAACGCCTGCGTCCTAATGGATGTGAGGCTCAGCCTGGGAAGGAGTTTATCCAAATGGGGAAAAGAATTTTTTGAAAGAATCTTCAGCTCTAGCAAGAGACTTGTAATAGGTTGTCATCAAATGAAGCTGGCATAGCCTGCGTTGTAAGTCACTTCTTAGTTTAAAAGTAGAGTTTAAGTTTGGCGTTTTGGGAGGTGCTATTCTTAAGGAAAAAAATCCCTGCCTCACTTCTGTTACTTAACCATTAGATGTTCTGTCCAGTTGTGTCCATCTTAGCATTACCTCCATTTTAAAATGGAGCGTTGCTGAGGCTGCTCATCTCTCCAGCACGAGGATCTGTCTCAAATCTTCATTATATCCCAGTAGCAAAACATGTCAGTGCAGGAGCAGAGCGACTTCACTTGCAGAACACGCTCTTGCTCTGCATTCACGGTCACCTTCAGGGTCACTCGGTGCACAGTTGCCTCCTTGGAAGACTGTTTATTTCACAGTGACCTTTGTGCCAGGTGACACACCTAGGTGACAGGATACTTTTAGTCCAGAAGTACAATTAACTCCTGGATGACAAGAGAAGGCAGAAGGAGTATCATCTGTGGATTTGGGGGGGATTTAAAGATGAATGCTTAAATGCATAGGCAACGTGTCCAGTTTTAGCATCCACACTGTTGAACTCTTAGCTGTCTCCGAAGTGGGTTGAAGAAGACAACTCTGTATCCTGAAACCCTTAAGTCCAGGGACAAAGATCCTGCTGAGGCTGCTCAAGCTGAGGAGAACTTTTAACTTAATTACTGGAAATTTGGAATGCAAATTACTAATGATTGTGGAGATTTAATTTAATTGAAGACTTGTTAAATACTATATCTGGAACAAGGGCTCCAAAAACCTGTTTATGGAAGAACATCGCGTCCCTTTGAGAGGTGGGATGTAGGGCTTGTAGAGGGATAAAAACCTCCCCTGTAACAAAATACGTTGTTGTTCAATAGATTAAACAATTAGCTGAAGTCTCTGGGAAACCCTAGTCAAGAATATTTCTGAATTATTTATATTTTAATTACATTGCTGTATTTGAGAAGTGTACATTCTTGGCATAATTTTAGCATACTTCAGGTGCTGTTGGAATACAGAATAAAGTTTTTCTCTTGGTTTTGGGGTTGTGTGTTGGCTGTGGGTTTTTTTTTTTAATATTTACCACTTGTCTTTCTCCTGTGAACTTTGAAAAGTATAATATCATGCTTTGAAGGAGGTAGATGATGAGTTTATTTCTAGGAAGATTGCAGAACAAGTGCAAAGGATTATGGTTTAAAAATAGACACTTTTTTATTTACAAACACTGGTTTTGACCTGTTTTTAAAGGCTAAATAGTAGTAGACTAATCTTGAAGCTCTTTTTTTACATCCTATATCTTTATGTGTTAGAAATCAAAGATCTGAATCTAATTTGGGTATACTTTTTACTTAAGTAGTTTTCTATACAGTCACTATATTAATTTATTTTCAGCTTCATTTGTTTCTCAAAACACTCAACACATCATGGTTGGTTTCCTTCATTATGGATATGAACTGTTGTACTAGTTGCTCATCACTATTGATTATTCTTTTTTAAAAAAAGTTGATTCTTTTTAGACATCTATATATGGAAACAATGTCATGTATTTCTCAGTACAACTATTAATAGCCTCTCTACATATGCATAATAAATTATTTATTTTAATCTGCACTAACAGAAATGTGCTTACAGGAATCACGAGTGCACTTTAAGTATAAATTTGTATGATTTTTTTCCCCCTTTCATTTCTTACTCAGTTTGTCATTTCCAAATTGCTAGCTTGCTGTCTTTGTCGCTGATAGACAAATTCTTTGGCAAGATGGTGATTCCAACTACTTTTAATATTGAAGAATCTTTGAGTTGCTAACTTTTTTGTACTGAAAGGAGCAGCAATGGGTAGAAATGTTTTAATAAGAGGGTTTTAAAGGTGGTCTAAAGAGGTTGTAAATTTATAGTTGAGGTCTAATAGATTGGATCTTGCTTATGGAAGGCAGTATCACTGGCATGTGGACAGATTAAAATAGTTTGACCAGCATTATCTGTTGACGTATATGGCCCAGGCACAACCTTTGTGATCCTCATTTCCCCAAATTCTTCTGAAAACAAACAAGTCACTGTGGACTGTATCTAGAGATCAGGTGTTCTGGGATGTTCTTACAGTGTATTAGCCTGATGCTGTGCTTCTTGAACTCCTTCCTGAATGTTTTCTTCTACTGTTTCCTCTGCTGTATTGTTGGTGTTTCCAACAGCAAATAGTGATGACAACTAATTTTACACCCAGAACTTTTGGATTTTTAATCATCCCTTCAAATACCTTACTGTCCACCCAAATATTTCAGAAATCTAGGCAATTTCTTCATTGTGTTTAAGAAAATTTACTAGAATTTTGTTCTTTTGGGTAGTTACGTACAGATCAGGCCACACATTTCCTGAATACATCCTGAATTACGACTGGATCAGATTCTAAGCTCAGGGGAGCCCTTATTTGATCTTCACTCACTCAGCTCTAGCTAAGACTGCTTGGGTAGGACCTAGTGCCTACTCATTGTTCAGCGCCCATGTATAAGACACAGAGGAACTGTTAATTACACATGTAACTAACTCTATTTGTACGTTATTGATGTAGATTCTAGAATATGCCCTTTGTACTCTTGCTTCTCAACGATACCTAAACATATACTAGGCACAAGTATGACCTCATACGTACTGGTGGTTTGAAGACTTCTCATCCCCTGCTCCCTTACTACACCAACTCCTATTCATCACTGCAACTTTTCTTTTTTTTTTTTTTTTTTCTTTCAGCCTAGTTTTCCCTGCACAAGGAAGTAAGATTTTTTTTTTATTGTTAGTATTTTTTAAAGTGAAAGGCTTTACTTGAGGGATTTAAAAAGAAAAAAAATCTAGCTGATTTATTTTCCAGTAACATCTTGATATATCTTTATAAAGATACCAATATTTCTTTAAACATTTCTAAACATCACTAAGTTGTTTTTTAACTTTTTTTTGTTTTACAATCTTTAAAAGGAATCTATTCTAATGAATGTATAAAAAAATCATCATAGATAATAAATGTTAGAAGTTAGTCTTATTTCCTATATCCATTTGGTCTGTTAAAACACACAATTAAATCTAGAAAATTACAAATGTGAGTCATTAGCTCTGAGGCATGTAACTGCCAGGCAAGCAGCCATGACAAATCCAGAAGTATTTAAATCTCTTGGTGTTAAAAATAGGCATAGTGAAGATGTCACTAGATTTAAAATAAATACGTTGTAAAATGTAACTCCAGTTAACATGTTATGTCTTGTGAGATTGTTGCTTTAGGGCAACATGAGTGTAGACCCGTGGTTAGTAAATGGTCTTACAAACTGAGTGTTTAATATACGGAGGCCTAAAGCCTAATCATTTTATGTATGCAGCATGCGTTCTCAAGAAACGGTGTTTCCTAGTAGTTACATTACTATTTTTCTCTCTAGGGGGATGCCAAAAGTCTTCTAGCCTCTGAGAATGTGAGCACTGGCCAAAAGTTGGACTTTCCGGATACAATGGTACAGCAGAAGCTGGATGAAGTAAAGGACCAAATCAAGCGGGAAATAAGGAAGGAACTTAAAATCAAGGAGGGAGCCGAGAACCTCAGGAAGGTCACAACGGATAAAAAGAACTTGGCATATGTGGACAACATTTTGAAAAAATCGAATAAGAAGTTAGAAGACTTGCATCATAAGTTACAGGAGTTAAATGCACACATTGTTGTAACGGATCCAGAAGATGTTGCAGGTACCGTATGTTACTGTGAAATCAGTTTTTCCTCTTACCTTAGATAAGCTGTATCCCATTTCACTTGGGGGAAAAAAAAATGCTCTGGGAATGAGCAAATCCATAGCTGGCGAGTTTGTTGCTTATGTATGCCTATTTGTTTTGATTCACAAATAAGTGTCCGGTCCCTTTGAGTTTTAAATTGTTTTCTGGGGAGCACTGTACTTCACAGACTATTTGATGATGCTCTAAAGACTAACTTAACATGTACCAGTTCTTCACTTTCAGTTATTACTGTATTAAAATATTTTCTTAATTGCTGTAATATTTCCTAAAAACTTTTCACTGTATAAAAGCAAATTTCAGTAGCTTTTCCAGTGACTTTCTCTGAGTTAACGCTGTAGGCAGCAGTATTAATACACCTTTTTATTCTATGGGGGGAAAAAAACTATATTTGTACTTAAAACTTTGGGGTTTTTTGTTTTTTGGTTTTTTTTACGTAAATCTAACTTTTTAAAACTGTTTTTCTGTTACACTGTTTATCTTGACTAACTTATCAAACATTTCTTACTGTGGCAACAATTTGTTAAGTCTTCAGGCTTTTCCACAATGAAGCTACCATTTTAAAGACAATTTGAAATAGTTTTCACAGACTGGTTGTAATTAATGGTTTTAATTAGTATTTTCTGTGGCATAGCAGTGAGTCAGTACTAATTTTGAATGTATTTTTTAAAAATACCAAGCTTGGTATTTTAAGATGGAATGTTGTGAAAGTAAACAGCCCTTTTTCAGCTTTGTGGAATGACATGGGAGATGTTGCCAGCCTGGTGATTTCACATTGCGCAGGCTCTTCTTGGCAAACAGTTAATAAATGTGCACAAGCCATCGAAGGTGTTTGTGAAGTGAATGGCAAGCCTAGAAGTAGAATACAAGACTGCATCATCCTTGTGAAGAAAGGTTGGTTACAGTGAGAACTTAGGAAAATACCGGCAGGTGATGTCAGCAATTTGTAGTATCTGGCCCTGTAACATGCTGCAAAAGTGTTGGAAGTGTCCATGGTGGGCTGCATAGTATTCGCTGTACTCTGCATTTTTTGCTTTTGATCTTTGTGAGATACGAGGGGCAGGGGGGGCACCTGGAACTAGTGACACAAAATAGTTGCTGCAGCATGAAATGGGAATGAATACAATAACGTGTGGTTCATAGATAGCCGTTGGGTTTTTAGTAGGCATGAAGCATTCTGTTCCATATCAGCTAAGGCTTATGAAAATCTGCTTCAGTGTTGACAGTAGTGTGGCTTTTAAAGGAACAGGGAAGATTGGAACGGAGAGAAAATTATATGCAAACTATGTATAGACCAAAAATAAAAGCCTGTGCGGACATAAATTTGTGAAGTTCATCTAGTAGTAGAATTGAAAAGTGGATGAGCACAGAATGCCTTTGTTGGAATGCCCCATTCCAGTGTAGCGTTTTAAAACTGTATCATGATGAGTTAATGAGCAATGTTGTCCTTGTGCGCGACTCTGGAAATGCAGTAGATCCTAAGAAAGCATTTACTAGTTCTAAAGAGATGGTTTGGGTGCAAAGATCTAAATAATGTGGTTCAGATCCTTAGTACACTTCAGAGAAGGCCAGCAGTGCCCATTGCTTTTGTGAATAATTGTTAGCAGGCAGGATTTCACCTTGTGTTCAGATACCAGAGACTTCATGAAAGGCTCAAGGGATAAAAGATAAAAGTTGATAAACTTAGGTACTTCTACCCGCTTTTGATGCATGTGAAACTTCTTAGTACTACGTTTTTAACTTTCATTCTGTTCAAAGTGTTATTGGTAGATAGCTTTTACAGTCTTAATTATTGACATCTGCAAGGAAAACAAACTTACTAATTCTGTTGAGATCTTTGTGTTCTCTGTATAGTATCACATCAGGTATTCCTATGTGAGACCCATTTTAACAGAATATATTGCATAACCTTCTGGGGGAAAAAAAAAAAGTAGTCTTTAATTCTTTTAATATCTCTTTTTAGAGCAAAGATCTGCAAGCACACACCCTCCAAAATTGAAATGCTTGAGTTTTTTATACTGTTTGCCTTGTAATTTAATTGCCTGTCTGCTTCCTCATTCATGGTCACTAATTCATGAAGGGGGAGTGCTACCAGTAGACATTCTGTCTTGAGACTAATGGGTGCAAATCACCTAGGGGATACTCTTGATTTTTAATACTGAAGTCTTAGGTTTGACCTAAGGTATTGGTGAGCTTGGCCTTTGCAAAATAAGGCTGGTAATATAAAACTTGGGACACGCCAAGTGTGTGTGTATATACACTTGATGTTCAGCAAATACATAGATACATAGCCCTAAAGATCATTGCCATCTGACAGAAGGTACTTCTGTAGAGAGGTCACAGGCATCTCAGTTTGGGAAATCTTGCTTTTGCTCAGGATTGGCAGTGAATGTAATAACCATTTACTGATGAATAGGAGAGCTCCCTGGATAAGTGCATTGTTTCCAGAAGTTAGCTTTATTCTGAGTTGCAGCTTTTCACTTTAGCTTGTGTTTGACCTTTTTCCAGTTAGTCAGTGCCAATTGATTTGAAAGAGAGAAACGGGAAATTTTTAGACTATGCAGAGCATGAATGCTGAAAATAAGGTAAAGAAGGGTTCAAGAGCTGTGGGAGTCAGGGCCTGTGTTCTCTTTATGTACTTTAACGGGGTGGCCCTTTGTTTTTCCCTGTCTTCTAGAGTATATTGTGTAGGTTTTTTGCAGGTTCTAAGTAGCAAAGTCAGGACTGAGATCCGTTGAGAAGTAACCCTGAGAGAATCATTGCCTGTAAGATGATGATCCCTTTGACCTGTCAGGCCTGAACTCTGAAGATTTTTGGACTGTTTCTGTTGACTGGTTGAAAGGTCATTGTGGTAACTTGGAAAAGTCATTTAATCTTTCCTTGTTCCTATATCTGAAAAGTGGGTGTGAACATGTATTTGTAAAGTGTTCCAGATTTAGAGCTGAAACGTGCTGTGCAAGCTGTTGTGGCTCTTACTGTTGCTTTATGGTATCAAGCAGTAACTTACACGTTACTTTTTTAACAAACCACTAATTTGTAGTGTAACTTCTTTGTAATCAGCACAGTGTAACTGATACGTGTTAAAACCATTAAATGTGGTGTTAATGAATCTACTGTGGAAAAATATGTTTTAATAACATTCCATTTCAAGCAAGTTAAAATGTTTTGATGGTAGTTTGCCTAGAGCTGAAAGCTTTCCATGTCCTAATGTCATAAGAAATTACTTTCACAACTATTTGAAGAATTGGTATTAGACCTTAACCAAAAAGTGCAGTTTGCCAAAAAGCTATATTACTGAATGTGAGGGTAGATTTGGCAGTGGTTGTATGATTCGGAAATAACTTTCAGCATGACATAGGCTTACGTTACGTTATGGGGTTGCTGGTGAACCTAGATTTGGTTTAGATGTGGGACTTTGTACCCAGGTCTGCCCTTATCGTGCGATATATTGGTCATTGGGACTAATCGTTAGGATGTGGAATTTTAAAATTTGTAGATCAGCACTTAGAAGTGAAGCAGAATGCAGCAAAAAATGAGCAGGACAAGCCTCGTGACCATTACTGCTGAAATCTGAGAGATTTGTTTTAATGTGTAATGTGGGAATGATTACTTCAGTCTTAGAGATGAAATTTTGTATCTTGAAAACATACTTTACACAGTGGCACAGATTAAATTGATATTCTTTTCATGTGTCTAAAAAGTAGCAATAGAGATTGTGGGGTTTATTATGACGCAGTGAGGTGTAAGATTGAAATAGCTTACCTACAGTGGGTCACTGATTTAATTAGGCATATAGTTGATACGTAGGATATATACAAATTGGGAAATTAATCTGTTTCATAGAGCCCAAGTAAAGGTGGATAGGGAGGTGAGATGACGAAAAAACCTTTGAGGGAATTGAGGACACTGGATAAAACATGGAGAACATGAAATCAAAAAGACATGCCTTTTCTTCCATTCTCCTAACTTCTAAGCTATCCACTTTACATCAAATTTGGCTGCAGGGATCGCGAAGAAAATAAATTATATTGTTTAAGGATATGACTAGCTGACAGGGGGGTGAGAGAGACTGTTTGGGGGATTTCTTTGTCCCTGCAAATGACTAGGTTAATCTGTCAGACACCAAGGTGTCCATATAAGACCAATTACTGAAAACCGGTAGAAGTAGCAATCAAACTGGTAGAGGCTTTTTAGACAGCAGACTCCACCTACAAGGCTCACGTGCCTAGGAATTTCATGATAACTTTTGGGAAGCTTAACGTAGAATAACACTATTGAAGCAATTTGAAACAATCTCTTGTCGCTTGTTTTGTAGTTAAAATTAGCCGCTACTGAATTGAAACTCAATTGAACTTCACAAGTTTCCAGGAGGTCAGTGCTGGATGTTCTCTGAGTGCGGAATGTCCACTGCTGCCTTGGGCTTACTGATGGCTTAGTTCAAGTGCTGATATGACCATCTGACTCCCCGAGAAAAGGCTGATGATAACTCTTTCTTCCCCCCTCCAGCAATGTCTAAACGTTCATCACAGGTATTTCTGTTGGGTATGACACTGATGAGGCTAACTGCAATTAAATATCCTCCAATAAGATTAGAATTAACTATTTACCAAAGGGCACTTGCTGCTAAGCGAGTAGCTTAGCAGCATGCTGTAGTACCATCTGGGAACCCAAATTCAGGAAGTTACATGGGATCCTAGATTTCACACTGAGCTTACTGAAGAAATAGCATACCTAGCATCTGGGGAAGAGTCACCAAAGGAATGAGCAGCAGTCTCAGAAGAGTAGAGTTCTGTCACTACTCTAATAAATGCAATTTAGATGGAAGCGCTGGTAAAAAGCAATTTAGGAGCAAGAAGTCTTTGCTGGTGAGCACTATACAAAGACTCAAACTGAAAAGGTTTTCAGAAGAGCAAAGATGATGGTCAAGATAAACAATTCAGACTGAAAAGTGCCGTTGTCCTGATGCAATCCAGACATGTTAAACAAATCACTATTAACTTATTTTAAGTCTTATATTTTCATGGAAACAGGATATTGCAGGTGCTGGGGAAGCAGTACTGCAGCTCTTCCAGCAGCCTGGATGTGCGCTAACAAGCCACACAAAACTCATTAGTGTTAAGCAACAACATTCATAGCTGTTCAGCAAAAATAACATGCTGGTTACTTGAAATGAAGTCAAGTTCACTTGAAATACATCTGTTACTTCACTTGATATTTACTGTCAAGAAGAAAGTATCTGGGGNATATTTACTGTCAAGAAGAAAGTATCTGGGGGCACTGATCCATACCGCAGCAAAGCTCTTGCTGTCCTATGCAAAGCTGGACTTGAATGCATCCAAAATGGCAAGTCTTGTACAGTCCTTATTGACCAACAAACATGGCAAACTGGAGAATCTCTTATTTTCCCCAGTCCCTACTTACCTACTTGAGTGGAATACCAATTTCATGTGAGTACTTATCTCCTGTTTAACTTTAAGCATATGCATAAATCCCATTGATTGCCATTATCTGGATGAATTTATTACTTATTTG
>VZTL01024623.1:10815-21545 GCA_013400535.1 Scopus umbretta | reverse complement strand
CTTCAGTTTCGTGGGGTGGTACCGAGTCGCGCCATCCCCTCGGCGGGGGGGAGGGGGTAGCAACAGTCCGACCAACAAGCAGGGGCAGGCGCCGTGCCCCGAAGGGGACGGTGAAGGCAGGCCGGCAAGAGCTGGAAGAGTTAAATGGCTTGCAGTCGCCTTTTCAGATTTAAATCCCTACCAAAATATTTCCGCCTAGCCCTCGCAGGCCGGGCTTGAGGAGCGCATTTTCTTCACATGCGTTTTTATGAAAGGCCCTTGCAGACAGCTTGTGTAATGGCTTCGGACACCTTGTATAAACTGTCACATCATGCCGCTCCCTCCCTGCAGGATTCACTGGGCTCCGGCGGAGTTGTTCTCCAGTCCAAACCCGAAGGCAGTAAGGCACCTCGCAGAGGAAGGTTTTCACGTCTAAAACTTCCTACAGAATTAAGGCACTTACGATGAAATAAATAAAGCTGCATGAGGCGAAAGTGTGTGAGGAGTTTTAATTGGTCAGATAACAAGTATGTTCCTTCCTGTTAAAAATCGTTTGCCGAGTACAAGCTCTAAAGAATCTTCGTAATTGCTTGGAGACCATTGCTGGGAACATGGGGGCCTCTCAGGAAGTCAATTTTCTTTTGTTTGATTCAAGAAAAAAACGTTCTAAGCTGCTAAAAATACATTCTACTTGTAAAATGAAGCTCAAATTGCCATGAAATAGGAAAAAAATAAGAAACATAAGCTTTCAGACTTAAGAACAAGCACTGTGGGGGTTTTTTTGTCTTTATTTTTCTGATTATTTAATGAAGAAATCAAACCTAGAAAAATTAAATTACTAATTTGTTCACTGGATGGGGGAAACGATTGTTCATGCTGTGTGTGGCACACATTTTGTAAACTTTGTGACAGCCAGTCAGTCGAGTGGAGAGCAGACCTTTCTCCGTGCCAGAGGGAATTGCTGGGTGTTGAATTTTTTAATTTTTTAATTTTTTTTTTCTTGTTAGAGAATTCAAGCTTTGAGTCAGAGAGTCACAGACAATTAATGATTTGTGCTGGTCATCAGCAGAGTTTACTGCAAGAAGTTTGGCGATACTTCATGATAGATGTCCAGGCTTTCTGTTGCTCCTTAGGTTTAATATTGGTGCTGCTGTTGTGATTGCTGACAAAGACTCAAGTTCTAGTAGACAGGCCCATTACTCTTTACAACTTTCTCTTCTTTATTCGTTTGCTTGTTTTTGTTGATGGCGTCCGGGAAAGCAATGAATATTAGTGTCTTTGAGAAAGAAAAATCATGTTACCCAAAGCTGCCATAGTTACTCAGTTTAGTCTAAAGCCTAGATTGTTTGTCATAGGCAGCTTTCTTGAACATATTTTTAAGTTCAAAAACTGTGTTATGTATCATTTCCATTGCCTTTGATTTCTCAGTTGTATAGCACCAACATGTCCTGATTACGGCTTTCTTTTCCATAATCAAAGGCTCATACGTTTTGTAACAGGCTGACCTCAAGTTCTGTTGATTCTGGATTTTTTTGGTCCTCTGAGGTTATATATCTGTATACTTGATACTTTTTAATGTTCATAATGGATGAAACATGAAAAGACTGTAAATAGTTTTCCTCCGTGGATAATTGTTCCATACTCAATTACCTATCTGGATACAAGCAGATAACAATCTGAAGGGAGATAGATTCACTTGCAGAATTTCCACTAAGCAAATAACAATCAAATAGTTATTCGACATCTTTATAACAGAATTTGTAAGAAAGATCAGATTTTTCAAGACTTGTTTTCAAAGCTGCTTTTATAATTTGCTGTATTAAAATCTCCATATTTTCAAGGTTTCCTTGCTAATCAACAGGACAGGAAAATAAAAGGACTGAAAGAGGATCTGGCATATCAATGGTCCAATAGTAAAGTCTATGAGTAGTGCAGTCACAGAATAAACCGAGTAAACAAGGATCACATTAAGCGACAATACGGTAGGCAGTCTTGGTACAGTTCAGCTGTGTGCATCAGGGGTACAGCTGTCCTCATGCATAACAGGACAACCGAGAAAAACAGGTAGCTTTGGCTAAATGCACCAGTTTGCACATGTAAAACCGCTCTCACCCCACCAGCTTTCAAGTAGGAGCTTCACAGTTTTCAGGGAAAGGCTAGCGTAGCTAAAAAGGTGCTGCTTTGCTATTCCTGCAACAACCCTTTCAGGCTCATCTGAGCAACGCGCCACGGAAAATCCACGATTTGCACATGTGCGTGACACTTGCTCATTTTTTTCTGAAAGTTCGTACTTTTGCCGTGCTGCTCTTTGTAGGCTGCCAGCCCCGTCGAGCCTCCTGCATAGTTTCCTAGCAACTAGGCAGAATTATAACTCTGAGCTTGGCACCAGCAAAATGTTTTTTTTTCTCCTGCTTCCCCCAGGCAAGTACTCTGTGGTCTAGGGTAAAACGCAGTGGGCAAAGAGATGGGGAGTGCTGGTCATCAGGCTTACAGAGACTGGTGTTAGTAATTCCCAGTACTGCCAAGCAAAGCCTGGAGTTCCCACTCAACCGCAGCGGGGACAAGTGCCATTCGTTCCCAGCCCTGCTCTGGTATATTAGGTAAGGGAGAATTCAAGGAGATTTCATAAAATTATTTCTAAAATCCTGATGCCTTAGCAAGCAGTAGCAAAGTTGTTACCAATTACAGCAGACCAGATTTTTCACTTTCTATAATAAAGCAACACAGGAGAGGAAATAACAGCATATACAATTTCAGTCAGCAGCAAGTCTCCTTTTCCTTGTCCAGGAAAGCAGCTGCAGAATCCTGATGCACAGCACCTATTTCTGCCTAGTTAGTAGTCTCATACTATGTACTTTTATTTGTTTAATCCTGTTCTTCCATTAAAGTATGTTGGAAGCACTATCACAACATCACCACACAACCACATCATCGCCAGAACAAATTAAAGGAAGATTAGGAGATTACAGAGTGAAGTACTAAAAAGGTAGAAAATTTCCTATACATTCCATACAATAGGCTGCCTTCAGTTCTTCAACTGTCCTTAATAATATGGCAAAATATAATTTCTTCCCCCAGACCCTTGCCTCTCTCTCAATATACAGGATTCATGGGGAACTGTAACATCATTGTTTTTAATAGAAAAAAAAAATAGCTGAGGCTTAATGGTAGCATTTAAATGGCATACAGAGCCTTTTGAGTTCACACCTCATTAAGGTGAACAGGAAGGGAAGGGGTGCACATCTTTGTTGTTACTTTTGCCTTGCAGCATTTTCAGCCAAGCTACGTGAACAGACCAGCAGCACATTAACTGACTTTGTAGCAGCTGTATTTTTGTAGCAGGTTTGGGGTTTTTTTTTGGTTTGTTTTTTTTTTTTAAGTTTAGAAATCGCAGAACATCGTGAAACGGAGCCAGGGCAGGCCCTCAGAGGACAATTATTTTGGTTTCCTATTTTTCGCAAACCAATCTCCCAGATCCAAGTCTCCTTCCTGCTCCAGTTAGGGGGTCTTTTTCCACCGAACTTCACATACCCCACTGTTTCTGAGATGGGTCCTGTAGCATCCAAACTGACTTGGCAGAGTATTTCTTGCTCTGGACACAAGCATGCTTACCTGAGCTGACCAAACCCATATGTGAATGTGCACCTGAAGAGCTGCACGTGTCCCGTACTCCTGTTAACGGACTCTTAACTATGTTGCAATTACATAGGTGATTGGGTTTGGTCCTAGGATAGGTTTGGCACTAGGATTTCTGAGCATGTCTTCCAAGGCTTTTAGCACTCATCAGCTTGAGAGCACGTTTCAAAACGGCCAGAGGAAGAGCTTCTCTGTCCCTCCCAAGCTCCTGTGAAAAAAACTGCTGCTTTCAGCCTGCTAACCCAGCTTCTCACTTTCATTTCTGTCCTCTCCTGTTACCTCAGCCTGGACCTGGATCAACCACTCATGAATGTGGCTTTACTGTTCTTGTGGTAGGATGCAGGAGAGATTAGGGAAGGCAGCAAAGGTTATTTTCATGTGAACATCTCACTTTTACACTGGGATCTCCAGGAAAAAGTATGGAGGAAAGCTTATTTCTGCTCATGGGTTGCTGATGTGACAGTCTGGTAGACACCTACTACGCACTGCAGTCACTATGGGCTATCTGTAGGCACACCAGCATGGCAGCTTGTGCCAAAGAAAGCTATCCTCCCAACGCGTAGTCTTGGGACATTCAGCATTTCTGCATGCAAAAGAAATATGCATGAGGCTTGAGCATAACCTTTTCCTGCCCTCCATCTCCGGGACCTGCCCATGAGGTGGATTTTTGTCCAGAGTGGATGATTTTGCCACCTGGTGGCTTTTTCATCCAAACTTCTACGGGTATGTGTCATTATGGCATCAGCAAGACAGCTGAAGATCTTACAGTAGCAAAGATTTTGCACAGGATTGATGATCTTGTTCCTATTGCTAATGTGCTTAAAATTATAGCTGAGGTTTAGGAGAATGGGCTTCACAAACTGCTTTGCAACCAGTGTTAACACTGTAGGTATTGGACTTTACCAATCATAGAGAAAACCTAGCTATCTCAGCCTGAAAGGCAACACAGGCTTCTGTCACCCACACAGCAGAAAGATGACCAGCATGATGCTGTCCCAGAGATGACATTTGCCAGTCTGAACAGCAGGGATCTCACTTCCTCCCAAGAGAATGGATGTTGGCAAGACACGTGTGTCATTTAAGGAAATGCCTTTTGCCCTCTTCAAGCTGGTGTCGCTGCAACCAGCAGAAGACTGTCAGCTGGAGGAGAGTGGTAAAGTGTGAACTCAGGAAGCTGAAGAAAAGACAGTCCTCCTTACCAAATCATTTCTGCATAAAAGTGTGGCCAGTGTGATTACTACTCTTGCCTTCTGCAGGATCCTGCACGATGGTTCCAACAAAAGGCACCTCCAAGACCCTTTGCTGGTTTTCAAGGCACAGTAGACCTGGTAGGTGTGTGCTCATCATCAGTGGGGTAGGGCCCAGTAAGCAGGGAAAGAACTTAAGGAAAGCACTCTCTGCACTCACCCTTGCGTTGCTTGTAATATGCAAGAGAAAATGTCATGCTATGGAAATAAAATGGGACATGGCACACTTCTCCAGCACCCATGGATGTGTTTTCCATTGCTTTTTTGACAGTTTGGAAACCAAATCTGTTAAGGTGTTCCTGAATTTTTCTCCCCTGGACATTCATGTGCCTGGGAATACCTGTGAAGATTTTCTATTCAGTTTATTAAAAAAAATAAAAAATATTAAAATAAAATTAAAACATTATGAATAATGTGTTATTTAAGCATTTTTAGAACTGTTACAGGCACTCCAACTGGTTATAATAACCATTTTTAAAGATGCAGATTTGCTATGCCAGTAAGTGCTGGTGGTACAGTCACGCTGGTGGTTGAGAAGGATTTCTGAAGGGTAGCATTTCCCTTTGACCACACACTAATGCACTGTATGGGAACAGAGTGAATGGGGAGCAGTACCTACTTCCAGACCTGGAATAACTGAAAGTCTTGTACTCTCTGGAGACTGCACTGGCTGCACGAGAAGACGGCATGCAGGAGAGGGCACCAGTAAAATATTGGAGGTGGTTATACTTCAGGAGTGGGAACCCTTGCCTTGGAAACCGTGGTACTGACCAGCCGCTTAGCTACTTTCTCTCTTCTGCCTTGCTGCACACTCTTCCAGTCCTGGTCAGAGAGATGTATCTCAGCTTTTCTAAAGAGAAGTCGCTTTACTTTCTTCCTTTTCCACAGCTTGTGGTTTTCTGTAGTCATTGATCTTCCTCACTTCACTGGCTGAAACGTTCATCTAACTTCTGTCCAGAGTTGATGTGTACTTCATGCATCTATGAGCCCTTTTATTGTACTTTGTTGATTCTGCTTTGCTTATTGACCCAGTCTAAGAGGAGGAAAGTTCCTCCAGGAAAAATGAAGAGCATATAATTTGCCCTTTATGTAAAGAAACAAAAGAATTGCTCCTTTATATTCTAGCACATGTCAAGACCACAGACCTCTTTCTTTATCCCTGCATTTTGGCCCATACCTCGTCTGCTAGCAACCAGGTTCCCAGCTCATGGGTGTGTTATGGGAGGGGTTTCATGTTAGTGTCTTAACTGACTGGAAGGAGAAGTCGGGGAAAATGGAGCGAGGGGTCATTCCAGGATGTTAGTATGGAGAGATTACTGGTAAGAAGACAAGTAACTTTCTGAGGTGGAAAAAAACTCCACGTGCCACTGCATGAGCCATTGAGTGAAGAGTGTACCATGGTAGAGACAGGGCTGGTGAGCTACAAGGAAGTTTTTTCCAGCCAAGAAGCCTGCTGAGTGTGGATATTTTAAACTTCAAATGCTAAAGGCAAATACTAGCATCCTGAGGAGGGGAGGGGAAGAATTTAAGCAGCCATTGACAGGAGACCAAGGTAAAGTTTTGCAGAGAGTGTTAAATTTATTCTGTCTTTCTCTCCCAGGATGTGAGCTTGTGAATGGACAACCTCAAGGAAGCCAAATTCCACAGCCTTGGGTGGAGATTTTTACTACTTGCAAATACTGGTGATCTACAGTCTGGACTTGGAGACAATGTTTTAAGAGTATGACTCTACACTGCTCTACTGCTGCAAATGTTACAGGGAACACTGTCCTCAGAAACAAGAAGCCATAGTGGCTATAACCAAAAGTCACAGTTTTCCTTTAAAAAAATAAAATCTTTAGGTCAAAAGTAGGTATTTCAGGCAGTCATAGGGACCCTTCAAGCTCACCATAGTCACGGCTGTACAGGTGTACAGCAAGGCATGTTGTTGCCATATTTAGCTGCAATTGCAGTTCTTCACTGGATTTATAATGGCACACCCTGAAATCACAGCGGGACTTCTCATCTCTGTTTCTGAAGGTGCCTTAGTGTCAGTGTTGATTTTCTGTGCACCTACCAAAATTAAACTGTAAACCATGATCACATCAGGGCGTAGCCAAACCCTTTGATGAGCCTTGTGTTGTCAAGAGCTGGTTAACCTCAGCAGCATGTCCAAGGTGACACAAGCATGTAAAAATAGGATGAGCTGCATGACGGGAGAGTTACAAGTGCATAAGCCGCAACTGACCACAGGTAATTTGTGTTGTGTGGAAGTAAGCCACAAGAAGGAAGATGAGTGTAACAGGACAGACCCAGGAACCTGCAGTAGGGCACCAAGGAGCTACCAAAGCCTGGCATAAGGGTTTTGGACATCAGCAGCAGCCACTTCGAAAAGTGAGCCTCTCAGAGCCCATTTTGAAAGGAAGCCCGTATCCTGCCTGTACCAGCAGCTGGACAAGCAATCCTGGCACTCAAGGACATGTAAGTTCAGAGCGAAAAATTTTGTTTGGAAGTATTTAAGCGAAGATGTAAGTCCTGCTTCGTACTTTAAACATTCAGTGAATTTTCTGAAAGGCTGGGTTTTGTTTTCAGGGGAAGACTTCCTGGCATGTTTATAGTTTTTACTAGACACAGGAAATTTGATTTCCAAAGGCGACATTTTCAGAACGCTTTGAACATATGGAAAACAAGCTTATAATGGAACTTCTCTGTAGCTTAATCATACCCTGTAGTTCTTTGAATACTCTGAATATAGAGACACATGCACTCAAGTTAATAAGGTAAGACTATTAATCTTTCTGTTAACCAGCTGAACTGATTAATGAAGTAATGTATTTTGCAGTACAATATGCATTAACGCAATCAAGTGGCGGAGCAGGACAGCACTCGGCTCTTGAGCAGAGGAAGTAGAGAAAGTCAGAGGAAGATGCGACTGCCAGCAGCAGGAGGTCAGGCTAGGCCAGGAGCAGTTCTGTCTGACTAGGATGAGCAAAGGCAAGCTTTGTCACAGGAGTGGTACTGATTGCTAAGGCGAAACCAAAGCAAAGCAAGTTCCACCGCTTTCTTCATCCTCCTAGCCCTTGTCCCCATCATCTCTATCATTAGCCCTCCCTGTCTTCCTTCTGCTTCTTCCTGAGCCAAAGAAAGGAAAATATGTTGGAAGTAGGAGGAGCTGAAGCAGCAGGAAGGTGCATGAAGGGCATGGGGAGAGCTCTGTCAGGCTTCACAGTGTGTGAAGGAAGGTAAGACATGAGCCTCTCCAAAGAAGGTGGCAAAATTAACTTACAGCCTGTAAGTAGAAATACTACCCACTTTTCAGTAAAGAATGTATTTTACATAAATGCACATACTCATGTTCTCTGTATAGAGGTGGAAACGTAGGTTGGTAGATTAGAGGAAAAAACATAGTGAAGCAGTGCTTTCCCATTACAAAGTTGTGTGGTGTTTTCTTTTGCACCAGTGAAAGGGGTTTCTTTTTTCCCTAATGGATTTGCTTTCCCTCCCCAAAGCACATCCTCTCGTGTTTTCTGTGAAGTTTTGACAGATAAAATTTTCTGGGAAAGCCTGGGCTGCTTTGTTTCTGGTATGCATGGTGCCTACAACTCTTGTGGCTTCAATTCAGGAATACGATTTATTTAAATATCTGTTTTCCTTACTACTCCATTTTTTAGGCCGAGCTGTTGTAGTGAAACAGACAACATCAGAATACAGGCTCCACCTGCACGAGCCAAGCTGCAGTGCGTCCTAACACCCCTCCCTGAAGGCAGGGTGAAGACTAAAGCCAGGTCACACCAGCAGGACCCGGCATCATCCCTAAGCCAGCGGTGTCAGCACAGAGAGGTCTATCCTACCTAAATTGCAGTCCAGACCAGGGTGGTCCTAAGCCCATCCCCAGCAGCCAGCCCGGGGCCTGGGGCAGGACCAGAGGGGTGGTCACCCTCTTTTAGCCAGGGGGGGCCAGGGCCAGCAAATGCAGTGGGGAAGGCCCCACGGCAGCCGGTGCAGGGCCACACTGCCATGCCGCCTCCTCTCATCCCACACCTGCTACCCCACAGCAGGCAGGCAGAGGTGCCACGGCTGGAGGGCCGGCGACCACAGAACTGCGTGGTGGGGCAGGCATGTGGCACCCATGGGCTCCTCTCCTTCCCCTGCCAGGAGCATTTGCTCCGCATCTTTTTTTCTTTCATTCTTTTTTTTTTTTTTCTGTTTGTTTTAATTTTATTGTATTTCCTATGCTGTGGGAGGGAGCTGCGGCCAAAAATAATGTTGCCAAGCCGAGGGGATTGGCACACGCTGCCTCGAGTCTGCAGCAGCAGCGGAGGCTTTAAATAGATGGAGCCCTGACTGCGGGCTGCTCCTGGAGGGCTGGCAGCCGTGCCCCAGCGAGGGGGGACACCGGCTGAGGGTGTGGGATGAGCTGCACCTCGCTGTCCCCATGCCCAGGCCCGTGGGGTGTCTCATCGTCATCCATGTGCAGCTCCCCGGCCGCCCCCAGCTCCCTGCTCGCCCCCCGGGCAGGCTGACAGGCTGCTATGACTGGGGATGCGATCCATCCCCCGGAAATACCTCTGCAGTTACTAGAAATCTGTCATCAGTAAAGCGGTGGTGGCCTGATGGCAGGACGTGTGCGTGTGGGGGGAAGCCTCTGCTCCAAGTGTTACACATGTGGAATGCCAAGTGTGGTGAGAGCTAGCCTGGGGAGGCATTACTGGGGATGGCTCCGCAGCCCTGCTGCCACGAAAACTGCACGGTGCTGTTATTTCATCAGGCATTGACCACCAGTGAATTTTCCAGGATAAAGCAGATACATGATTTCTCTCATCCTCGTCCTTTCCCAACCCAGAAATAATCCCTGTGGACAACTCCTGCCACNCCGGCAGCATCTTTCCGCGCCGCCTTTTGCGGCCTCTCGCTGCTCCCGCTTGGCACCCTCGCCGCAGAGCAGTTTGGCTCGTCCCTCCTTGCGCTTCCAAAGGCTGCCTGCGCGCCGGCAGTCAACTTTCTCCGCTTGCTAGCTTCGCTTCCTAGCTCCGGGTCTGCTTCCTTCCCCACAACCCCCAGTCTCCCGAACAGGCGGCCTCCAAAACCGGGTCGGTTTCTCCCTGCTTCGCCCAGCCTGTGCGCACTTCCTTGACTCTTTTGCCGCTGTTGTTAATATGCTGAGCACGCTACCACTGGGATATTGCTCGGTCCTAAGAAAGAGCAATACCTTCCGTCCGAAACCAGTTGGCTTTACCTAGGATGAGCGGAAAAAAGCAGTTAACGTGAATGTGTACTTGGGATACAGGAGACATATGTTGGCCATTTCCTCTCTGACACCCCTGTGCTACTTTTACGGCGGACCGCAGCCCCGCTTGCGAGCGTCCCGAAGGATACTCTTCCCGGGACAATGACACAGAACAGGTACGGGCGCCGCTACCCCTCCTCTCAAGAGCCGTCTGCTTGTTTTTTCTCTCCCTCGCCGATGGACACACAAACCACGGAGGGAACAGGGAAATCTTCAGCCTCTTAGGACTCACCAGCTGAAAAAACAAAACAAAACAAAACAAAAAAAACCAAACCCAACAAAAAACCCCTACCCTCCGCTAGCAGCTTCAGCCGCGTTGGGAAAGTTTCCACCCGCGGTAGCAGCTGCAAAGCTGGCCGATCGGTCGACTGGTATTTTTCGCTAAAGTTCACGTATTTCTAAACGCGCAACGACGAGTGCGCCGAACCTTCTGCCGCCGCCGCCCTGCCCCCGAAAACAGCCCACCCAAACAAACAGCAAACGGGCTCGGTCCGCCGCCACGAAACCCGAGCGGAGCCGGAGCATCGGCAGGAGCGGAGCGGTCCTTGGCTTTTGTCTCCGTACGCCGCCTTCTTCCTTTCTCTCTTTCCAAACTTTTGGGC
>VZTL01024622.1:0-38943 GCA_013400535.1 Scopus umbretta | reverse complement strand
CCTTGACTAGTGTAAACAGCTCAGTGTTTTCTACGCTGAAGACAGTATCATTGTTTCATTTAATTTTGTGGTTGACCATTCGCCAAGATGTAGGAGGTGTTCAAGTTGGGGAAGGATGGACTAGCAGGGCTTAATTCCTCATTTACAATGGATGACTCTTACATTTTTCCTTCTCCTCTGAAAAGATATTTATGTTAATCTACTCTATGGCTGTGCAGTCCACATGACTTGTGTTGCACTTGCTGCTTGGCAGCTGTGAAGGTCCTTATGTCTGACATAAACCCTTATTTATAAAGGCAATGTGTAGCATATTACCTCTGTGTCAAATATTTCATATGAATTATTAATTGCATGAGAAGTCATGCTGAAGTTAAGGTAAACAAGTATCTTTTTGCACTGGTGTCTGAAATAGTTTTGTTCAAGTCTTATTTTAGATAGCATCTTTGCATGGGCCATGCTAAAAAAAAGGGTTGCCATCTATCTAATGCATGCACACGCACACACACAAGCACATACACGCAGTCTCTGGTCTAAAATTATACTGAAAAATGCAATAAAATGGAAACTGTAACTGCATCAGTACTAAAAGCAGCAGAGATAGTTATCAGCAATGTTTGCCAAAATTTTCATTTCAGGAGTCGCTAATATTACAAAGAACAGTGCAGCTCTAAAATGTGATGTGGAAATCCACTGTTTTCTCATGAGCCTTTTCCACTGACTTCAATAAGATCTTGATGAAACTCTGGAGTAGGGTCCTGGTTCTCTCAAAGCCAGTGGCAAAATGCCCATTATTTGAAGTGGAAATGTGTTTTTAACTGTTAGAGAGCTGTTGTTCTCATTTGCAAAATCAGGAATGTGTGGCTTTTTAATTGTGTTTCCGCACATGTGCACCTGATGTGTATTTTCTGTGCATCCTCCTTTGCCTGGAGCTGGTCTGTTACATGCACCCTGACAACAAAACCTCCGATTTACATGGATGTATCACATACTCATTATCCAAATTTTTTTTAATTTATGGGAAACTGACTGTAAAAAATTAAAGTAACATCAGGGCTTCACTAAATTAATTTCTTATTGTGTTTTAATAGGTATAGTTTGATTTTGATTGTTTATTAAAATATTGCACATCTAACAAAAGTACTGGACTATATTTAAAATCTCTGTGAAATAGTCACAGGCAGGGTAAATATTTATTAGCTGTGGGGAAAAGAGGGATCTTAAGGGGATGATGGGCTTAATTATGGACTAAACAGCTTAGTGAGTTGCAGAGAGTACATGGTTGTGTCTCAGCATGCCTACCTTTGGCCTCATCCTTGTTTCTTGTCTTGTTATAAGGCCAAACTCAGTTACAATCTTCTCAAAGTAGCCTCACGTCATATGTGTTTTGATGGGGTTTGCTTCCCTAGTTGGGATGTATGGCAAAGCCCTTTCACGTTGTTCAGGCTTGATGTATCTACTTTGCAGTTAGGATGTATTTAATGCCTGGGTAGCTGGGCTTGGATTTTCATAGTGCTGTTATATCATCCTGAAGGTCCCTAGGCACATGCGCTCTAACTTCCCTCTCCTCCTTTCCCCCACCCCATATGATGACATATTGGCTGGCTTATGTCCACCTGAGGATTTTCCCCTTCGTTCTGTGTTTCTTCTGTACTCCGCTTCCTTTGTGACTCCACTCAAAAACTCTTGGAAGAGACTGCTTGAAGAGTTTTATTAGGTGGGCAGTGGAGCTTGTTAGTCAAGCTCAGATGTGAGGGCAGCAAGATGTTTTGGAAAAGCATAGTTCATACTGGTGTGCAAACATGATGCAGAAGCTGTGGAGATGGCCACCAAGAGGACAGTTTTCCCAAGCAGAGAGCACTCTGAAGACCTGATAGTTATGATCGCTGCAAGATCAGCAGTTCTGTGCCTGTCTGGTCCTGACTTGGTGCTCTCTAAAGCCTCACATACACATGCACAATCTTTCAAAACAGCTTCTTGTGTGACAGCTTTGAAAGATCTCCTTGCAGCGCAAGACAACTTCTGATAAAGAAGACAGTGCTTGTGCTGGCTGTGCATCCAGAAGAACTAGGAACTGCTCTGCAGTCTGTTGAAGGATGAACAGCCTTAAGAGAAAAACATCGGTGGAGCTGGACCTACAGGCAGGTAAGAAGCATTCACCCTCTCTTTCATTATACTTGGGGAAAAGTGAAATGGCAACATTAACTGTGAGGGATTTTTGCATTATAAACATACATTTATTTTTTATAGATTATGTTCTTTCCAACAGTTTGTCTTTAACATCAGTTGAGGGTATAAGCCATCCTGTTTCTCGGCTCTTCATTGCACCTGTGATCCAGAGGAAGTTCCAGCAAAAAAAAAATAAATAAAAAAAAATCCTTGATTACGGCATTTGTACCTGATAAAAAGATCTCAAAGATGAAATTACAGACTTTGCAGAAGTGCATATTTCAGAAAGGGCATCTATCTTTGTAATGTCCCTCTAGAATGCTAGTGGGAAGTTATACTTATATTCAAGCGTTGTCTTAGTTGGCCTGCACTATAGATTCTAATGGCTGAATAAGGGGAAGAGGTTCCTTGCTGATCTTATCCCTCCTGGTTCCAACATGATCTCATGGTTCAGGTCCATTCTGAAGGCCATTAAGAGTTTCCCCCTTGTTTTGGTCTGTGACTCTTGAGAGTTTTGCATATGAGAGAAATCAGCAAGGCAGAGTGCGTTGTACTGATGCCCTCTCTGCTGCTTTGGTTTTGTTCAGTCAGCAGGCAGTGAATGATTTCTATCTATGCAAAGATAGAATTACACTCTTAACTTGGCAGCATTTTATTTCCTCTCCCACTCTTGGATATCCAACAGATTAACATCCTCCAAGGCTTCCTAGTTGTGAAATGGTGTATAAAGTCAAAATTGGTGGCAAGGGGCTAGTCTGATTGTCCTAATCCCTTCTAACCTGGCAGTGTAGCTAGTAAGAATTTTTATCGGTTCAGCATGTCATACTGGAACACAAGTACACCCACTTGGCTTTGCCATAATGTTGAATAGTAAAGGGGGAAAAAAAAAAAAGGAAGAGATTGTTCATTTTCCTTCTGTGGATAAAAATAAAAGATTTTTTTTATCATTTCATTGACAGGATGTTCTGTCTCTACTGGATGGGGGCAGCCACTGAGAGGGGGGCAGTGAGAGGTAACCTGCTGTGGGAATGGACATTGGACCCAAAGCTGATGATTGTCAAGGAGGAGAAGGAAATACAACTGAAGCATAACCAGTGGGTGAGAGAGCAGGCCTGAGAGCAGCAGTAGTGTCAGTCTTGGTTCCAGGATGTCACCAGTGCCTGCCTGCTCTGCTGTGAGTCAGGAGCCATGTCTGTCAGTCCCTGTTCAGAAGCTCCACAGCCTCCTGACCACATAAAGAAGGGGAATAGTTAAATGTTCACCATATCTGTATGTAAATGCTGTGTAAAATTTATATGTAAAAGCTATGTAAAACTTGTTCATCAAGGAGTAAAGAGAGCAGATAAATATTTAACATGCACTTCCAGATTCTACTTTCAGCATTTTAGCTAATATCATTTTTACCAGCTTTTATACCAGATTGCTCATGTACAGGCAGCTGTAATGCCTGCAACAGCTTTCAGAATACTTTTGTGTGTTTTATTACTTGGATTAATAATAAATTGGTTTGTTTGAACAGATTACTGGTGTGAAACTGCTTTGGAAACAAGACTTGGGAAATTGTATTCAATGCTTTTACTAAAATATTGAGCTCTTATAAAGGTGCAAAAAAAGCAACAACAAATAAACTAAACAGTAGACAAAACTGCTGTATTTATTACAGCAACAAACAGTGTTGCAGTTACTCTTGTGTGTTGCCTGCATGGCAAAGGGATGAAAATAAAGGGCGTTTTTTATTTTCTATCTGTGTCAGGGCCAAGATGTAGAGATGAAAATTGGCACTTGTACTGGGCATGAAAATCAACCAAGAGTTTTCTTCAGGCAAAAATTCTTACCCTTTTCCCAGCATCCTGCCAAACACTCTGGAGGGCACATGCTACTGTGACACTGTAGATAAAATTGGAGGCAAGCTGTTGTAGATACCATCATCTTGCTGTTAGCAGTTCAGAAAAATGTTCTACTACCTTCTTATAAGTGTGTTTTAAGTACCCTGTCTTCTGCAATTCACACAGTTTTGTAAGCCATGATCGGTCACAAAGTGGGGTCCTGTAGGGACTTACTGGGCATAAACAGACTATTTGAAAGACATCAGTGTCCAAATTAAGACTTCCTCAGCATCAAGACACAATAATGTTCTTAAAATGTAACAAGGGATGCTACAGAGGGGAAATGAGTAATCATGTATTTGTGTCCCCTGAAGACAAAACATCAGAATTAGGCTTAAATTGTGCAAGGTGGATGTAGATTAGTCATGTGGTAATAATTTCTAGTGGTAAGGATACTTAAATAGATTGTAGAATCTATAATTGTTAAGAACAGGTTAGGAAAATCTCTTTGAACATAATTTAGTTTGTCCTCTGCTTGAATGGGAGAAGTCTCTTAGCGCTATTTTTATAATTCTTGGATCCTCAGTAGTGGGAAACTAGTGTATTCTTTCTCTGTACATTTTTCTTTTCTCTTTATTGTTATAGTTCTCTTTCTTGTTATTGTTATTTTGCACATCTTCTGTTTTCTCAGCTCAGCTAGATGAACCCAATTCTCCCCATTTTCCTTTGCAGACCAGGTTCCTCAGACCACTGACCATTTTTGTTGTTCTCAACTTTCTCCAGGTGATCCACCTCTTTCTTGTTTCTTTATGCTTTTCACAGCAACAGGATATTGTTGACTCCTATTTAGCATTTGATCACTGGAATCATTGGATCCTTTCCTGCAGAAATGCTACCTTGGCAGTGAATCTTTACCATGTATTTATGCCATTGGTTATTCCTACCCAAATATACTTACATAGAATCATAGAATGCTTTGGGTTGGAAGGGACCTTTAGAAGTCTTCTAGCCCAACCCCCCTGCAGTGAGCAGGGACATCTTTAATTAGATCAGGTTGCTCAGAGCCTCATCCAGCCTCATTTTTGTGGCCCTCTTCTGGATCCTTCTTGTGCTGAGGGCTCCAGAGCTGGATGCAATACTCCAGGTGAGGTCTCACCAGAGCAGAGCAGAGGGGCAGAATCCCCTCCGTCGACCTGCTGGCCATGCTGCTTTTGATGCAGCCCAGGGTAGGGTTGGTCGCCTGGGCTGCAAGCACACATTGTTGGCTCATGTCCAGCTTTTCATCCACCAGTACCCCCAAGTCCTTCTCCACAGGACTGCTCTCAATCCCTTCATCCCCCAGCCTGTATTGATATCAGAAGTTGTCCCAACACAGGTGTAGGTCCTTGCACTTGGCCTCGTTGAACCTCATGAGGTTCACACAGGCCCACCTCTCCAGCTTGTCCAGGTCTCTTTGGATGACATCCCGTCCTTCTGGCATGTCAGCTGCACCACTCAGCTTGGTGTCATCTGCAAACTTGCTGAGGGTGCACTTGACCTTGCTGTATATGTCACTGATGAAAATATTAAACAGCACTGGTCCCAGTACGGACCCCTGAGGAACACCACTTGTCACTGGTCTCCATTTGGACATCAAACCATTGACCACTACCCTCTGGATGCGACCATCCAACCAATTCCTTATTCATCGGACAGTCCACCCATGAAATCCGTATCTCCCCAATTTAGAGAGAAGGATGTTGTGGGGGACCGAGTCAAAGGCTTTACAGAAGCCCAGGTAGATGACATCCATTGCTTTTCTCTTTTCCCTTAGCTGTTATGTCTTTATTTACTTAGCTGTTATGTCTTTATTGAAAGTACATCTATTTTCTCAGACCATTTCTTCAATTTGAAATCATTTTACATCCTAACGTTGTATTTTGAAGTGCTTGCAGCTGCTTTACAGCTACATATTGTCTTCAAATTCAGAAAACGTACTCTTTATCCAGGTCAATAATGACTTAGGTACCTTTTTCAGTACAGGCATAACCTAATGTGAGAAAAGTCTTTTTCCATTGCTAACAGATGAATTTCAGTTGTTGTCCTGTTTATCTCATATTAAAATATTCTTGAAACTTCTGGTGATTAATGAATTTCAAGGACATTGTTATTGCTATAAGCTTTATTCACTTCGGCATAATACCACGTTTTATTAAAGCACTGGCTGCAGCCAGCTGGAAAGCCTCATGTATGTGGAAGAAACCTAAGATGGCACTATTCAGGAGCAAGATATTTTAGAAACAGGATGCCACAGCTATGACATATTCCTTACACGTCCTGTGTTTTCCTTGCATTTGTAACTTAACTCTTTTGTTAAAAAACAAACATGGATCTCGCTTCTGCCTGTGCTTCGTATATGCCTACAGTGTGCAGAACGGTGCAAAAAAATTCCCTTCCTAGGATACTGCATTCGTATTTCTGTGTCTCCAGGAGTCCACATTGTGCTAAAACCACATGGATGTTAAGGGGGGATATTTATTCTGCCTGCTGTAGACGTCTAAGTTAGTTGGTGCTCGAAACACCTCAGTTCGGAGCCTCAGGGTATGGTTTCACTGTTGATTTAAGCCAAATTCTGAGCTGATACCAAAGGAGGAAGTAACACAGTGAGTGCCAGACTTTGGCTGCATGTTCCTGTTGCTCTTGTGGCCACAGTTAGCCAGATCAGCTCTCTGAAAAGTGATCCTCTCCCGGAGGGTTAGTTTTCAGTCAGATCAGGTCCTTCGTCCCACCCTCTACCTGGCTGCAGAAATACTTCGGCTAGCCAAAGGGAGGAGAGGGCAGGGCAGGATCTCCCCCTTTGGCAGCAGCAGGGGCTGAAATCAAATTAAGTGATGGCAAAACTACACCTTAATTTCCCTTACTAGTCATTGGACAAAATCAGAGGATGGAAATAGATGGAATGAATATCTCTATAATGAGCTATTGTTCCAAAATGTAGAGTTAAGCCTCTCAGAAGATGAGACTTGAAAAGAATAAGAGATGAGAGAGAACTTGCACAGCAAGGCATGGCAGGGTGGGGGCAGAGGGCTCTGTTGAGTCAATAACATGGCTTCCTTAGGTTATATGAGGAATTTTTTTTACTAAAGAGTTGGACATGTTTCTTCTCCCTCCTTTTTGGAAGTAGCAACAGAGAGAGGAGGATGACAGCATCATCCTAATGTACTTTGTGCAGGGTGCATAGTGGGGCAGGCTGCATCTCATGAAGGTTTGCAGAGGCATGAATGTCCCACCTGTGCTGGAACTCCAGGAGATGGTCAGCAGAGGTGATGTGTATATACAAGTTATATGTATGTGCAACAGATTTGGTACCCAAGAGACTGGTGCAAAACCTCTCTGTGTGGGAGACTTTTTCTGATCATCAGTCACATTCAATGATTAGCCTGTCCTTTGAATTCTACTTGTAAGCAACCAGGAAGAGGAAATTTCTCTCTCACATCAACCAAGGCATGCTAAACAAAGCTTTCCCTCTTTGCATAACACCAAGGTATTTTCCAGGTGAACTGCCTGGGAATCCAGCTTTTTTTTGTGCCTTTTATGCCTTGTTTATGGCCTTGATTTGGCGTGGTATTTAAAAGAGCATGTTTAACTGTGAGTTGTTCCATTGACTTGCTGTGGATGTCAAAGGAACTATTCATGTGTTTAAATGGAAGCACATTTACTCCTGCTGAATTGGAGCTTGCCAATGAGGAATACTACTTAAACTAGAAACAGTTATGGATTTTGGAGACAACAGTCATCTGGCAGCAGAGATGGAAATAAAACCAGGTAGAATTGCCCAGCCATTTGGAAAAGAAAGGATCTAATTCTCCATTCAAGGATCAGCCATGAGTTTAACACTGACTTTATTTTCCGGTATGTCCATCTCATTTACCCAGGAATTATTGTCTTTAATTACCATTGTGGTGCCTGCAGGCAGGAGTCTTTAAATTAGTTATGCAAAGTTCTGCTCTCAGCATTCATCAGGTATTGTATCTGCTTTAGTATCAATCCCTTTACAGCAGCCTGACAGCATACAGACTTTGTAATAGGGATGTACTTTTTGTGATGTCAATTTTTGGCCTGGTAGATAGGTTATTCTCTTAAACATAACTAAAAGCACACACATTTGGTATTTATGGGTATTTTTATCTTGAGAAACAAATACTGTCAGTTCATGGCTTTTTAGAGGTTGTGATTCACCCTCTGTTTTGTTAGACAGTTTATATTCTTCATCACAAATACTAGTGGCGCCATTCCTAATGGTAGTTATTTTTAATTCTGCATAAAGTAGTGGTTTACATATGGGCAGTATGTCACCCATTCTGAAAAACAGAGTTAAAGCAGAGAAATAATTTACATAAGTCCTTTTTAGATCTAGAAAAAAAAGCCTAAGACAAATAGTATTCATGCATGCTCATGAAAAAATCTTGAGTCTAAACTTATCTCTCTATATATGAAATAGAAAAATTAAGACTACTGCTGAATTTAACAGGCCTTGTAAAATCTTTCTACTACTGCAGTATATATGATTGTGCCTTTGTGTGCTTCTTTACACAACAGATAGCTGGCAGTAGTTCTAAAAATGCATTACTCAATGCTAAGGCTTTCCAGAATTAAACACAAAGGTTGAATAAAAGAACATCCACTCTTCTCAGCAAATCTTTGTCTTCTGCATCAGAGCAGCTGTAAGCTTGTTGGGAGCAGTAATTTGTCTTTGAGCATGGACTAACAGGGGTTTATTTCAACTAAAGCTCTTTAAAATGACGCTTCCTTTTTTATTCCCCTCCCTGAGAAGGGTTGTAGGTAACCTGTCAACAGTTACTCCTACTCTAATAAGTCTTCATTAGGTGACTGATTCTGTAACCTTGCACAGCTTTGAAAGCCTACGTGTCTTCAAGTGGGAGTATTACCGGTACCAGTACGGGAGGATCAACTGTATGATTAAGTTGCTTAGTTATGCATTTAGAAGAGGATGTTCGAAGAGCTTAAAGGAACAAGATATTCACGTTGATTGATACATAATGGGAAGTGAACATTTAACTCCTATAAGGTTCTCTCGAAAATCCCCATCATATGTTCTGAATGGTTAGACCTGTGCGTTGCCATTACAAGATGACATCTGCTTAGTAACACTGCGTTTGGAAAGACAGAAAGAAACTGACCTTCAAACAAAAAACAATCTATAATGCTATGAGGTTTAGTGGTGTGTTTTTTCCTTATAGAAATAGAGGAATCGGCTCAGCAACCAGATGAAATTTCCTGTCATTCCAGTGCACTTAATGGAAATACTGAGCGTAAGTTATTTGACTGCTAGGCTGCTAACTCTGTTTTAATGAAAAAAAATCTCACAAACCCAAACAATGATTTAGTTCTTGTTTTACAAGTTCCTTACTAAAGACTTTGACCTGAAGTACATCGCATCTTGTGAGGTAACAGCTGGTCTGTCATTGTCTTCAGGAAAAAGTAACAGTTGCTAAGATTTCAAGAAACAAAGATGGTCTTTGAATCAACTGGAACAGCTGTAAGAGACTGACACACCATGCACTGTCAGCTGCTAAATTCAGATATTCAGACTGCCCGGAATGGGATACTTTAACCCTTTGGCACCATCAGATTCCTTTTCTCTCTGTTTTTCTTTAAAAAAAAAGCCAGAAAAATAAATTGAGTTTTCAGTTTGCCTTTTGCTTTCAGAAATGTAAAAAACCCTCACAAATTACCACTTTCTTTTCAGGGATTTTATTTTTTATATTTATTCAACTTCTGATTTATAAGCAATATGAAGACATGCTTGTTGACAGATAAAATTTGCATTAGAAAAGTATAACACGCTCCTCTGTGCGGCGTATTAAATAGAAAATATAATAGCGTGTATCCAGAAAACAGCATCAGATGCTATTTTAAGGCACTCAGCATCTTCCCAGTTTTGTATGTGGAGATTATTTAGTTTAATGAAGTAGAATGAAAGTGAATTTATCATATCTAGAAGGGAAAGCTAAGTGATAGCAATGGTCTCTTTAATAGACAGAGGCATGTGAGATTCAAAAGCTGGTGGCTGAAGTCGGGCACATTCAGACTGGAAAAGTTTAGTTTTTTCTTTTTAGAGTAATCAGGGAACTGATCTATAATTTAAATTAGCTTGGGATGTGGCAGATTTTCCATTGCATGAAGCCTTCAGATCAATCTTGGCTCTCCACTCTTACTAGTTCTTGCACTGAAGTGCTCCAGAATATCGTGGGGTTTTTTTCAAAGATGGCAAAATGTGATGACATGAAAATTTATTTCACTTAATGAAGAATCATCAACCATCTCTTGTGAACAAAACTCTTGTATGACTTTGGTATGCCTGAAAGCCAAGCTGTTACGACTTGGAGCCTGACTGATTTTTGGACGCCTGAAATAGGCACATATTGGGTCTCTTGCTAAACTATTGTTTCAGTTCAGTTATGAAGTATGGGATAATATTCAGGAGCCCCTGAGAATTTGTAATCTGTGTTAGATAGTATCAGGAAAGCCGTAGTTCCTTTAGCATCTATTCATCAGTTAACTCTCATGGCTGATCTTGCCACTGATGGAGAAGGGGGTACCACGTGGCAAATGGTACACCCGAGGCCTCTGCTTTGCTTCGTACAGAGTGCTCCTGATCAGATGATGAGATGGGTGTCTCAACACTAAACACTCTGTTTTCTTGCCCAAAAAGCCATGCTGGCTCAAGCTTGCTCCTGAGTGATTTGCTTCAGTATTTCCAAGCAGTGCATAGTGATGGCTTCTTATAAAACCTCTTTTACGGATCTCATATAACCTACTTTCTTGTGCCCTGTACTCCTAAGTCCTAATCCTGTGCCATCTGAGTAACTGGAAGATTGACTATTATTGTCACTGTTTGCAAGTTTAGTTTATTCTTCTGTTTGTAGATATGACCGCATGAAAAAGGTAGATTTATATCACGACCCCAGAGGATTTGAAAATTCTTTGCTTATGCGAATGAATGTCCTAGAGTAAAGGCTGACATAAATCAAATTATTTTCCAGATGTGATAACTGAGGTAAGCAGAATAAACTGCGCAATCTAGAGCTTGAATTCTCATTAATAGGAAAGCACTTTACTGTCCTGATAGTCTATTTTATATTTACAGTTACTAGAAGGTCCACGTAAAGGGTAGACCTTCTGGCATCCCTCTCTCCATTTTCAATGAAAGACCAAGTTTGCTGTCATTAAGCCAAATTCCAGGTCAGGTTTCCACATCTTTGTATTTTTCATACATCTGATAGTCTGTGAGCTCTATTTGTCATGTAAAGTCAGGGAGAAACAAGAGAAATAAAGCAATAGATTTACTTATTTTCTGAATTTAATTTTCTCTTTTTTTATTCTTTCTTGAAAAATTTGTAACAAGACTTTGCTGCTACCTTTGAAATGCTTGCTCTTCTTTTCCCTAACAGAAGCACATTACTATCTTATGAGGTGAATGGGAATTGCTTTTCAATATCCAGAAACAGACTTTGGCCGTTTGACATCCTAGTAATTCCCAGAACAGCCGACTGAACCTTCACCATGAGCATGGATGCGCTATGTTAAAATACTGTAGCCATGCCCTGATTTCAAATTCTGACAGTTTCATCATCACAGCTGACCCGTGTTCCTTGTACAGCTGCTTTCTGCAACGTGGTTACAACATCCACGCAGATTCTCCTGTGCTTTTAGAAACTTAGTTTAAAATAGATATAAGTTGTATTTTGTCCAAGTTTACTTGCTGTTCTTTAATGGTATGTCATGTGTCATATTTCCTCTGCTATTTATTAAATCCCGTGCTTTGACTAGAACTTATTTCCAGAATATGAAATTATTGTTCTATTATTAGAACACAGGGTTTGATTCCTTGACAGATTGACAAGAGCTTTGCAGCACTTTGCAGGAACAGCCCTTCCTAATCAAAACTGTCCTCAGCAACATCAGTTGGTTTACCCTGGTACTAAAATACGGCTCAAATAAAGCTGCTCAATTGCTCGGGCAATGTGTTGTGGCATCTGGAACTTAATGCTCGCCTTTTCACACTCACCCCACCCTCTGAATCTGACAGGCATCTTCAGAGCAGGAGCTAGCAACACATGCCTTTTTAATGTCTGATCCCTTACATACACATCCTAGTTGAGTTCTTCATAGATTTCAACATCTATCAAGTTTTCTTGGCTGTGGTATACCACATTAGTATGGGCTCATGGTCATCTGACTCCTGGCCTTTTTTGGTAATACGTAAATTGCATTTAGACTAGAAAGACAATAAACCCACTAATTTGGTGCTCCTTGGGATCTTCCTTATGTTGCAGGGTGGTTTTTTTTTCACTGGCTTCTGAGTGTTTTCATCTTCTGTGCTCTTTGGCTTTGGGATTTCCTTCCTCTTCTGGTTTAGGATTTTAGCCAAATTCAGCACTTGATATCTGATCTTCACTTTAATATGCTCAGTGTAGGCTCCTTTTAATTACCTGGGCTATATATCATTATGTCAGAAAATTTAGATTTCTTTTGCAGCAACTTCCTGTTAAAACAATTGCCTGACGAATACAGTTACTGTGAATGTGAATGATGTACATTTAGAATAGTTTCATTTTCAAAGGATGCTTTCATGAAAAACAAGGTTAAATTGTGTGGGGAACAATGGAGATTCTGCAAACGGCTCTAATAGGTAGTTCCTTTCTTCCTTCCAATACTCAGTGTTCAAAATCATTTTACAGCACAAGAGATACAGGGAGGAAAAGAAGACACAGAGTTATATTGTTCTTCAGCTCCAGAACCATGCTCTTAAAGCCCACGACACAAATGATGATCAGTTCATGTGAAGGTAACATAGAGCTTCTTTCTGCTAAACTTCTCCACATTTCTTGTTTATCCATTTTATTTATTTTGTTGCTTTGTTCTAGTGCCGTAGTGACACCCTCTGGCAATGGCAGGACAGTTTCATTGCCAATAGGGAACGCTTTAGCAATTGGTGAGCAATCTCACTGGAGAGGCATTGGTGTACTGTGTGCTTCCTTCTCTCTCAGTGCTAGTTGGCTTAAGCCTAAAAATCACACATGTGAAGTTAATTAATGTTGCACATGAACGTGACGGCTAATTGCTACAAATTAAAGTGCCATGTAATAAGTAGTGTTGGGCAGCTTTTTTTTTTTTGGTAAGCAGCTTGAAAAGTCTCCCTTTGTACTTAAATTAATTTGTTTACATCAACTCTAAAGCACGCTTTTCTCTTCTGGAGTGAAGCCTCTGAGCAAAGCCTTACAGATGCCCTTGCACCAGAACAAAGATGACTCACCAGTCCATTCTACCTGTGAAATAAAACAGGTTTTTAAAGATGGAAAAGCTACCACAAGTTGCCTGCTTACTGTTAATTTTGTATTTTGCATTGGTAATGCTTTTATTTGTGCTGTTCTACACTGTGGGTCACAAAATGTAAATTTCTTGCAGCTGAGTATTTTTCCAGGCAGTATAATGAGAACGAACAGTAAGCTGTTGAGGCAGTTGGAACAGCAAAGTGGGGTGTCTGAGGCTTGGAGAACGGCACTAAGATGCCTATTAAAATCAAGGTGTTTGGGAATACTTAACATTTTTTCTCAGATTCTCATTTTAATAAGCAACTTCATGCATGTCTACAGGGCAAGCTGGTAGTATAAAACTACCTAAATGATTGAGTTAGGGCAAAGCAACTGCCTGGCTGCGGCAACGTGAGGATCTGTGCTGGGTACCTCACCTGGCTTCTCAGCAGCCTGAATTAACCCAGATAGAGAGTCTTGTGCTGCTGGACTCCTTCCAGTGTTCAAGCAGTTGAAGGCTGTGTTGTTAGAGAAACCGCCATGCATAAATGAGGAACGGTGATTCTGAGATAAAAACCTTAACGGGACCTGTTGCTCCATCCCGTAAGGACCTGATTGGAACAAACCCTCCTTAGTCCCATAGCAGGGACCGAGGTGTCTTGGACTGATGCTGGGCACTTTCGGTTAGGACTCATGATGAAATATGAAGGTCTGGCTCAGCTTCTGAAAGCAGCCATCGTTTAATCTGCCACCTGGGGTCACTGTGTTCAAGGTTATTAAAAAGGAGAAGTATAAAGTAACAAAGAAAATATAACCACTAAAAAATGTACTTCCAAACCCCAACCCCTGGAGGCTAAAATTGAGATTGCCATGAGTATACAAATTACTTGAAATTTTTGTTGTGTTTGGAAAAAATGAAGCCCTATATTTCAGTGTGTAAACAGAGATCTGCTTTAACAGGTCAGAGATTTGATATATATGTATGTATATATATATTTTGTATATATTTATATATAAAGCAAGAGATGAACTACCACAAGAAAGTGTCTCTTGTAGACCTTTTTGTATTGCATTTTGTCTTAGCTCTTCTACCTGTTGGTTCATATAGTATATTACAACTGACGTTAAAGATCTTTGTAGCAGTGTAATTTTGTGGTTGAGAAATGCTCAGTGGTCTTGGTCTTGTTTTATACTGGAATTACTGCACATATCTCAGTGGCTTTTCATATTATTTATGCATGTGAGATTATAGGTGAGTCTAATATATATTTTGAATCTGCACCCATCTTACAGAATTTCTTAAGTGTGCTATTATTTAAACCTTTGTCTCAGCTAACCCCACATGATATATTATGTACCTGCAGTACTTCTTAAAAGCACTTTAGCTGAATTTTCAAGCTGGCTAGGCTTAAACTTGTCAAAATATGTATTTATGTTAAAACTCTTCAGAATGCTGTGTGGATGTAAATCTTTCTGTAGAGGTGCTGCATTGTGAGAGAGAAAAGGCTGGTTGTGCGCTGGGAAAAGAGCAGTTCCAGATGATGCAAATGCTTCTTCAAACCCCATTTATTGTCAGAGTGGCATCAGCAATGTGCATGCTGCTCAGAAGCTGGATGTCCCCAGTGCTCTTTGAGAGCTGTCTCTAGCAGCAGCTGCAAAATTGCTGCCTAGTAGTCTGAAAGAGAAAGTCAAAGCTAAAGCAGTAAGGCACAGAAACCCTTTTCCTACTCTCTTCTGTTCACAAATCCGTTTATAAAGACCTGTAGATACCCAGAGAACATATTTCTACTGCTGTACCTGGCCACTGGGTGGCCTCCATTAGAGCTGCAGAAGATAACATACATGTATGGAGTGCATCTTTTTTTTTTTCTCAGCTAAATATTGCTGAAACTTCTAGATAACTGGGTTATACAAGACATTGCATGGAATTCAGGCTGTTCTTTAGTATGAAAAATTGGTAAATAAATATTTTGACCCTTTTTTGTCATTACTAATTAGAAATTATGTGTATAATTTACTTAATGCTTTTGTTGACATATCTGTGCATTTGATTAGATAAGTACTTCAGTTAGAGGTACAGATGAAGGAGAATAGGATAATGAAGACAGTATTGCACATAGCAGTGTTTCTTCTATAGCTCTTTGCAAAGGGAAATTGTAGAATCATAGAATACTTTGGGTTGGAAGGGACCTTTAGGGGTCTTCTAGCCCAACCCCCCTGCAGTGAACAGGGACATCATTAATTAGATCAGGTTGCTCAGAACCTTGTCCAGCCTGACCTTGAATGTTTCTAGGGATGGGACCTCCACGACCTCTCTGGGCAACCCGTTCCAGTGTTTCACCACCCTCATTGTAAAAAATGTCTTCCTTATATCCAGTCTAAATCTACCCTCCTTTAGTTTAAAACCATTACTCCTTGTCCTGTTACAACAGGCGCTGCTAAAAAGATTGTCCCTGTCTTTCCTGTAGGCCCCCTTTAGTGAAAGGGGTACTGAAAGGCCGCAATAAGGTCTCCCTGCAGCCTTCTCTTCTCCAGGCTGAACAACCCCAACTCTCTCAGCGTGTGCTCATAGGAGTGGTGCTCCAACCCTTGGATCATTTTTGTGGTCCTCTTCTGGACCTGCTCCAACAGTTGTATGTCCTTCTTGTGCTGAGGGCTCCAGAGCTGGGTGCAATACTCCAGGTGAGGTCTCACCAGAGCAGAGCAGAGGGGCAGAATCCCCTCCGTCGACCTGCTGGCCATGCTGCTTTTGATGCAGCCCAGGGTAGGGTTGGCCACCTGGGCTGCAAGCACACATTGTTGGCTCATGTCCAGCTTTTCATCCACCAGTACCCCCAAGTCCTTCTCCACAGGACTGCTCTCAATCCCTTGATCCCCCAGCCTGTATTGATACCGGGAATTGTCCCAACACAGGTGTAGGTCCTTGCACTTGGCCTCGTTGAACCTCATGAGGTTCACACAGGCCCACCTCTCCAGCTTGTCCAGGTCTCTTTGGATGACATCCCATCCTTCTGGCATGTCAGCTGCACCACTCAGCTTGGTGTCATCTGCAAACTTGCTGAGGGTGCACTCGATCTCGCTATGTCATTGAAGAAAATATTAATTATCCATTCTTTGCAATACTGAAGGGTTATATAGGCAGAATTGCCTTACTCCTGTGCCTTTGCATCACTGGTACCACCTCTAAATAAAATTATTTAGCATCTTTCATAATGACATGATCTTTAAAGCATCTCTAAGGACCACATTTTAGTCCTGTTATAATCAGTATTCTTTGGAGTAATTCATTACTATATCATCATGAGGTCAGAATCAGAACATTATGTTTTCATCCCTTATAGTGAGATAGCTCCTCATACAGGGTGTCGTGCTGCTGTACACATAATTAGTACTATGTGAAGAATATAAATTAACATGTTAGTTTTGATGGGAATGTTGATGAGGTTGGAAAGGCATCATTAATATGCTCAATAGTGCAAAATAATACTTCTGATTTTAGCTTTGCTTTTCCTTTCAACTAGTTAAGCTAAAAATATGGCACAGCTGCTTTCCCTTTACACATGTGAAACTGTGTAGAATGTGAAGTAAGAGAGAGAATTGCAACCCTTTGGGTGAGTATACATGACTTTCAGTGCTGAGACACCAGTCTCCTCGTCTCATCATGAGAGCAGGGCAAAAGGGAGGCCTTGGTGGTACCATTTGTTGCTGTAGGGACTGGAAGGATTGGTCCTCATGACACAGCAAAGCAGCATGACTGCAGCAGTATGCAGCAGGATGGGTTTTGTTACTGGTTCATTACATACAAGATAAATTGCTAACTCCACTTGGAGTTGCTAACTGCACTTTTTCCTTTTCTGTGGCCTAAGTCAAGCACTGTTGAACTTGAGCAGTCCCTCGAAAGCACATTGTCTAGTCCTCAGTTAACTGCTGCTAATGGATCAGATAGAAGATTAAGGCAGAAGCAGAAGATCCTTATGCATGTAAATCAATACTTATTAATGACATCTAGCTGCATTAAGTCTCAGGAGAAAGGAAAATCCAGCTGTAGGATCTGATTTGTAGCTTGATAGAAAGTCTGTGCAGAAGACCAGTAGAAAGGATGAAGGGCAGTGAAAAGCAAACGATGGAAAGGTTTGTGAAGTACATTTATAATAGTTGACTCTTAAAAGGTGCTCTGTGCCTGTTGTGCTTTGGGGTTTTTATTAAGAAGGGTGAGTAACCATTATCTATGTTGAACACTTTTTCGATATCCTTTGCTATTGTGGTTGATGAATAAAATTACAAAGTGAGTATCTGATCCTGATAGTGGATCTATGCAAACAAGCTCTTAGAATCTGGAAGAGGTCAGTGGACATCAGTGGGAGCTACAACACACAGGAGGATGAATCAATAGTAAATCGACAGACAAAGTAAAGGAGTTGTGGACTGGGAGCAAAACAAAAGAAAATATTGGTAGGAGAGAATTACATTATGCTCTTAGATAGTTCTTTTGTAAAACTAACTCAATCAGAAAGTCACTACTTAGTTTTTACAAATTCTGGGACCGGCTTAAACTTGGCTGCCTTTCATAGTTACTGGAAGTCTCACATAAAATATAGAGTATATTTCTAATGTGATTGAATTAATGTTTTCTTGTTACTGGAGTCTGCTTTTTCCTTTCCCTGTTTTTGTTGATTTAATATGCAGGAGTATAATATTGCACCAGCACAACATTGCATGGATTGCAAGTATATGAATTTAAAACCAGCATATCTTCCTAACTGTCATTTTTGAAAGTTCCTGTTTGTTTTTTTTCTTTTCGTTTTCTTAGTGGTTTTTAGTTCTTTGCTCCCTGATTCAGCCTCTTGGTAGTAGGACGACCTAGCTTTCCAGTCGCAGAGGCATGAAAAATCAGCATAATTATAAGTCATATAAAAATCAACTTTATAACAGTTTGCTTTTCTAAAATGCAAATGAGATATGAAAGAAGACTCACCCATGTTTGCTATGTATGTTGCTCGGCAAAATCCATCTACTACACTTGGAGATTTGGTGATTGGTACGATACTGCAGTTACTTTAATTGAAAACTCAGGGTTTAGCTCATAGGACGATTTTAGTTCCTGACTTACATTATTGATTATAATTTCTGGTCAACTTGGATTCTCTTCCTATCTCTATTCCCCTCTATTCACAGTGATGACACTCTGCCTTTCTCTCTTAAATCCATCAGTTTTACATTCTGGTAATTTTCCACTTTTCTTCTCCTCCCAGCCCTCGGCACGCTGTCTTACATCTCTCTTCCACTTTGCAATTTCTGATTTATTTCTGGCATCTGTTCAATTTCAGGAAAAAAAATAATTCTAGCCCATGAGTCTTGAAAGGCAATATAAATTCCATTTTTATCAACATTTGTCGATAAAAATCTGGTATTACCAAGCCTGTTTATAAATAACTTGACTATTCCAAATTTATGTTGATCATACCTTATACCATTTATTCCATATATATAACACTTTCATATGGCAGATGAGGAGAGATGTTTCTGTGAGACTATATACATTTACAAGTACAGAAATAAAATCCATTGACTACACCCCAGTGTCACACTCACTGTGTGTACGCTCACACTTATACACATGTGCAGATAAGTTGCTTTGAAAGATGAACTTGTACATGAATATTTGATGAGATATAAAACCAAAGCCTGAAATCTGGGCTGATCTCTTGAGTTTTGGTTCAAGGCCACATTCTGGAAAATTATTTGAGTTCCGATTCAGGCAAAATCCCTTGAATATGTTTTTCTGGCAATATTTTTGAGAACAGCTGATCTTTTCACATTTTTTCCATTTGGGTTAGAAATCTTAAGAGAGTAACCAAGATGCCACTGAAATACTGCTGTTTGCTGCTCGTTGAAAGGAAAATACGACCCATATACGTGGTGCCATAATTTTGGCATTTTCCTCTGGTGTATCTCAAAGCTCTAGATGATAGATAATGACATTAAGGAGAGTGAGTTGAAGTTAATTGCAAGGCATTGCTTATTAGGTTTGAAAGAGATATAATCACAAGGCATTCTAATTTCTTAAGACACTGATTAATATAACAGCTACAGAGAAAAAACTGGCAGTGAATATGTTTCTAGGGAGTTTGCAGGATTGCTGGTTTATGCATTTTCTTTTACAGCCTACACAGTTGGAGATAATTCAGAATCTTACTGTTTAAGAGTAAGCCAAGTATCTAAAATCTTGTGACCATATTTAGGGATGGATGAAATGTTTTGGTTAAAATAGCTCACACTCCCCTACACATGCCCATATTTCTGTCCGGTCTTCGGACCGGTGAAAGGAAGAAACGGGGAGACCTCAGACATTTCCTTTGCCTTTCTTTTAATCCATCAGCTGGGTGTTAATAATCTCACACTGCTTATTCCAGTACCCAGATGCCTGCCTTCCCTCTTGTCCTGGTTGAATCATCCAGTGCCTTTACCAGTTACTGTATTCATCCACAACTCTGTTTTGGTTTAATCATCCTATTAGTTGAAGCTGGAGAAACACTTTGTGGCATGTAGCACTGGTTTGTTCTGCACCTCTTCCAGCATGATGCTGGACTATGCCAAGTAGGGTTGTCTCCTGGCAAGGGTGGAAGAATAGGGGGAAAATTCAGAAGATATGGGAATGATGGCATTATTTGGGGCTTACACCTTTTTTCTTGCTGTCCCACTGGTACTGACCTTTCCCAGTTACTGCCATTCCCTGTCCATCTGGCATGTTTGTCTGCATAAAGGCTGTCTGCATCTCTAGTGGGAATGTGCAAAACATAGGGAAGGCTAGTGCAGTTTAAAAATAACATTTATTAGCAGATAGATTAAAGGCTAGAGAAGGATGTTTGGTGGAACAGCAAGAAAGGCAGTCCCAAGCTACATCTGTAATAATTAAATTCATACAGTAGTCTCAGACAATCTGTTCCCAGTATGTACCAGGACATACAGCATTACCCGTGGCTGTGCCAAGAGACCGGACTCCACACATCTCCTGATAGTCAGTAATTCAGCACAACACATGCAGTTAGACGGATTCTCCAGCTCTAATTGAAAGCTAGAGGATGCCTGAAAAACTCCTAAAGCAGGCAAAATTAAACAGGCTTCAGCTATATAGGAGGTGGATTCTGAAAGCTACCAGTGGCAAAATGGAAGATTGTTTTTGAAGAACAAGGGATCTCATTCCTGACCCCGTCACCTTCCGTGCGAGCCAGGGGGAGAGCACTGATGCCAATCCAATAGGCATGCTCAGCAGATGTCCAAGTCTCTGGTTTATATCCAGTGATACTGAAGGTTGTTTATAAAGGCAAGACATTATTGTTTTGAGTGTTTGGCACTGCCTCTCATCTTTTAAAAAGTTGAGAGGAACAAATCTGATGAGGTTTCCAGCTATTTCATCTCGGTTACAAGAGTAGGCTGTCAGAAATCAGTGCGTCTTCTCTGCACTTGTTTTACTCTTCATTGCCCTGCTAGGAAACATCTTTTTGCTTGTCCTTGGGAATGTAATCTGAAAGGGTTCTCTTGGATCATTGAGTTCAGCCATCTGATACTGTAGAAAACCAAGTCATGATCCCTCAGATAATCTAAATGAAGATATTTTTGTTTTATCCAGTTTATTGGGCTACAGTTGTTGGAAGGCTGCTCCATAACACTACTGTTCCCATGGCAAGAGAGCATCTCATTTCCAGACTAAATATTTATATGTGTTGATTTTTCATGCCCTCGTTGTCCATTAGTTAAAATAACTCTTTTTCAACTCTCATGTTCACCCTTACCCTTGCCTCTCATCTCTATATATTTATAAATTAAAATGGTGTCTGTTCTTCATGTATTTTACTGCTGTAAATTATTCTAACTCTTTTCTTCTTTTATAAAAGATAAGATCTCCATTACACTTACAACCTCAGAATACCTTTTTCTACATCTTTCTGAATCAGATGCATCTTGTTTCTTTCTTTTGCATGTAGTTGATTAGAATTGTGCACAATATTGAAGTGAGATCATTTACAGAAGTGTTTTTTACAATGGCATTAACACTTCCTTGCTCACTTGGAAGCGACCCAGTTTATACTGATATAGGGTGGGTTTGCTTTTTTTCATGGCCAGCAGTAAAAAGGGTAGCTTACAGTTATCCAGTGATTTAATAAATTCAGATTAAAGTAGAAATTATTGCTGTAACTTCAATGTGCATGGCCTTTCATGTTAGATTACTGAATTTCATTCCAACTTTATTACTTCAGTCATCAAAAGCATCCATTTTTTTTCCTGTGACACTCTGTGCAATACCTCTGAACACAGCATCTTTACTTCTTAAGACTGGGCCTTGAAATATTCTTACTAAAATTACCTCTGGGCTTGTTCTTCCACTTCCAATATCTACTGTTGTTAATCTACCTTAAATTATTGCCTTAAACACATTATGGTTCTTCTTCCTAATCAACTTTCCCATTTTAACCAGCAGTTTACCTCATAGCACTGAACATGCTTCCTTGAAGAATTCATTGATTTATTTTGTCTAGAATATCAGTTATCAAATAAAGGGAGAAAGCAGATATTGCAGTGTGTTGCATTTTCCAATTACCTCTATGACTTTCATTATTCTTGCCTTCAAAATTTGTTTTTAAGCCTTGCATTACTGAGGTTGGAATAATGGCAAGTCTATAGCTGCACAGGTTACCTTAGGATGATATCAATCTGTAGCCATCAGAGATGGTGAACAAAGTGTCTTTTAGCTCAGTCTTGTCTGAGTTGATTAATAAAAGGTCAGACATTCATGCTGCAATTCTGATTTCATATCAGGAAAAATATACCTTTCTGAGCCTTTCGGAATAAGACTTTCAGCCTGTGGGATGTCTAACAGATTTAGTTTTCAACTGCATGAAAACTGACTACTAGGCTATCTCCCCCTCAAAATGCTAGTGAAGTAGACAGTATTTTTAGAAATCTCTATTTCTAATTAAAAAGTCAAACTGAAAGAGGTTTATGCTTCTTCATTTTTTCTCCCAGCAGGTCACCGAGTCACTACTTCTCTTAAAATCTCATCCAAAACTTTCCTCATTATTTCCTCATCATTTTGCATGCTGTGAAATAATTACCATATAAAATGTTTCACCATATAAAATATATTGTATTGCATTAGGAATCCATAGTGGGCTCTTCACAGTAGCCAAAAACTTCAATTTTAAGGGAAAATTTTTGGCACTATTTCAAAGTGAAAGTGACATTAAATGTAAATATTCTGAATCTTGTAATTGTTATGGCTGTTCACTGATAGTCCTTTTATGACCATCCTCACAGGGGTAAATAGTTTGCAAGAAACAAGATCTGTCTGTTCTGGACACAGCTTCTACTCAAAGGAGACAGCAGGCCTTTTGCTGAGCATTTCAAAGTTGTGCTTATTAATTGAGTCATTTTGGCATTATATTTTCCTGAACAGGGCTGTCCTGAAATTATCAGTTCTTCTGAAAACCCATAAATATGGATTTTTGGCTTCTAATTTTGAAAATATTAGCTATAAGTTTTATATAGCGATTCTGTCTGTTGAGAGAACACTTAGCCTGAGATCTCATCTGGATTTAGAAGACAGAGTACAAAGACATTTTGTCTTTTACTTGTCAGTTTATTATCTTCCTTCCATGTTCCAGTTTTTGTATAGTTGAAAATCACTTTTCCTTTCTTTGCAAACTACGAAATAAATCCAGCTTAAGAGTACAGCCGTTCTGCCGTTCCTTGAATTACTAAGAACGTTCATAGAATTTAATGAAATACAAAATGCTCATATTAATGAGACTTCAGAGGCTTCTAAAATATTTGGAGCAATAATATTTCATGGATTGTTTTGGTGTACTTTCTGCAGAGGTCAGCTGTGATATGATCACTGAAGCCTGTGGCTATACCGTAGCCTTAGGAAACCTGCGTAAAAATGAACCACGTCGCTGTGGTACACCAAAGCAGCCAGCAGGAAGTACGGGCAGAACTATACGCCACCGGGCAGCAATGGCAGGAGAGAGGCCATTAAGGCAAATCATAGAAATGAGCCTGAGACGGCTATAAGACCTGCAAGGTGATTAATGCCTGTGGTGACAAGTTGGAGGCATAGGAGGAGATTAAAGATTAAGTTAAAGGTAACAGTGCTAACAGGCCTTTTCCTGCCCAGCGCTTCTAATTGCTCTTCCTTCCTGCAAATCCAGTGGCCAGCACTGCCTGCACAGCGCCGCATTCCTCCCTCAGACTTGTCAGACTGGTAGAGAAATGAAATTTTTTAGAGCACGTTGTTCTGTCTTTTCTTTTTTTTTTTTTTTTTTTTTTCTCCTTTTTTCCCTTTTTTTCTTCCTTCTTCTGTTTTGCCTGTTCTGTCATCCTTTGGGTGCATAGGAAAAAAATTCCAAAGTCCTTTGGAAGCTGTCCCCATTGGCTTTAGGCAGTGTCCTGCATTGGGGTGGTAAGTAGATGTTGGTCCGATCCAGCTTCCAACTGCCCAAGCTGGCGCAGTTTGCAAAGGGGAGGCCACCAGGAGGCATAGGTAAGGATTGAAAATTTCTCTGACTTGGCTTTCTGAAACAGTTGTTCAAGGAACAAGAAAAACTTAGAGTATCAAAAAAGCCCAGACTCCTGAACCATTAAGGCTTAGTTGTAGTGTATCTACTGCCTTATTTGCAGAAGGTTTTAACACTTGACCTGAAAAGTCAACAAAAGAATCACTATCTCCCATCTTAATAAATTAAGTTCTATCTTCTCTAATCACTTCCTACAAACACAAAAAGTCATCTGTTTCCTTTTGGCTTAGATCTTGTATACTGTTTGGAGGAAGAAGGTCTACTTTTGTCAGCACTCCTGTTAAATTTATTTGCTTTTCTAGTTCAAGGAAAAAGCCTATAACTCTGAAAGTCATCCAATGCTTTTATTTATTTATTTTGCTCAGTTTGATTGATACGTCTTTGTTCTGAGCTCATACAAAATTGACCACAACTATAGTAAAAGTGCCTCTTGTTAAAACACTTCCAGAATATCCACGTGTTCCCCTCCTGTGCTTACCTTGTGTGAGAAGAAACTTGACCTTAGATGAAGGTGCATGGAATTCAGAAGTGCTTCATCAGAAATATTTCTTGGTGATAAATCCAGAGCTTGACTATTATTCAGACTACTTTGCCGTATGTAACTCTGCTTCTTAAGTTACAAGCGTGGGTTCTCAAGCTGAGATGGAAATAGGGCAACTAATTTGCATTTAAGGTCCTAACTTCCCTTTGTGCCTTAGAAACCTTTCACCCAGCTCAGTGGGCAAAGGGAGTCACTTGAAGAAGCAGAAATGTCACCCTTAGATATCATCGGTGCTGACATATGCAAATAGATGTTTGAATGTATGAACACCGGTTCATAATTGTTCATCGGTTCTTTCTAGCATAAATAAGAAAATATGCTGTAAAAAATGAGGCTGATGATAATTCTTCCAAATAATTTGTGTAAATATCTGTAGATATACTTGTGTCTATTAATGTATATATACATATCTATTTATTTATTTCATGCTTCATGGGCCACCAAGATTTATTGTCCTTGGTAGTAAATATTGACCTTGGATTTATTGAGATAAATCAATGTTTACCTCTTAAGCCAATAAATCTTGAGGTTCACCTTAACAGAAGTCAATATCTGCTTAGTGTTCAGCTCCATCATTAATATAAATATTTTAGTGACCTTTGCATGTATTAGTCTATTTTTTAAAGTCAGCTTAATGTTACAAATCCTATTGCTCATTGGTAGTTTATTTTTCAGATCTGTTTATTCATTTAAGATTTTTTTAATAACCTCTGATATTACTGTCAAGGTGTTGCAGAAAGCGTGCAGTATGTTTTTTGAGGAGAATCTCAGGAATGTGAGTGCATGCTGCTGTTTCAAATGGAGAGGGAGGTGGCCCATAGTACCAGTGTGTATTTGTGCAGTTCATCATGCATTTACCTACTACCAGGGTATAAGCATTGCTTTGATAGCTGGCTCTTTTCTGGTCTTTTTTCAAGACTTTCTTTGTACAAGCAAATCTTCCTGTGATCAAGTGTTTGCTTTTCTGTATCCGTCACTGAGTTTAGGGTTAGCAGGGACCTTTAGACCACCTAGTCTGACCTTTTTATCTCCTGCCATCTTTATCTCCCCTATTTAAGAAACACTTTTTGCCTCCTTCCTCCTCCCCTCTCTTTTGGCCCTCGCCAAGATGAAATTTGTCCGCAGTGTTCTTAGTAAAGTTTTCTTATTAAATTGCACTGATTTGGTGTGATAACATCCCAGTCTAGATTCAAACTGAAGTGTCCTGAAGTCTGGAGCGTTGCTTTGTGAGTCTCTCCAGACTCTCCAGACTGTCACCCCTAAACACGCACAGACATTGCCCTTCCCTGCCTGTATACTTAAACATGAGCATTGCATCTAAATGTCATCTCGAGCCGTTCACTCATGGGTAGGGTCCCTCCTAATATCCTCCCTCTAAAAAGTGAGATGCAAAGTGGGGTTTCAATGCCTGTGACCTTCTTCCACCTCCTCTGGCCACAGGAACATGTAAAGGAAGCATATGATGTGGGTCCACAAGTTGTGAAACCCTCTCTTTAAAGTAAAGCAGCCTGAAGGCAAGATTTTCACAGGATCCAGCACAGTTACTTAGTTCAGGCACTGAGCTCAAATTTTTCCTTGTTATTATTAGTATTACTGCATTACAAAGCACATATATAATACTTGCGATTACAAGCCACTTCACCAGCGCAGATAAGAGAGATGTTCTTCATCCCAGAACGTTCTCACTCCAAATCCCTGATTTTTCCACCCCCTTTTCATTAAATTACTCCTTTTATTTCAAGTATGAGTGCTGACTGTTCACATGGATAAGAGCTTGCAGGGTTAAACCCTTTGTGGGCCTATAGAAAATGTACTGCGAATGTAGAGAGGTTTCTATTACTCGTTATAAAGGTGCTGTTGGGGTAAATGGTTTAAAAATGTTGTGCTATGAAGAATTCTGATCCCTGTCACATGAAACAGCATACATGTCAGACCAGGGATTTATATGAATATTCCTTGAAGAGAAGCAAAGACAAGGAATTAGTTGTTCTCTTGTCCTATTTATTCCCTTTAATTGGATTTATTTTTAAGTGGGCTTTACTATAGAAATTTCTGCTTAATTTCATTATTGTGTTTTGGAATTTCATATCAACAGAGATAAAGCCTGCTTGCCCTACATTAAAAATATATTTAAACCAATGGAGATATGTTACTTAAACAGCAAAATCGTCTATTTTTTTAAACCATTTTTTAAACCTAACCTAAATCAGTTCTCAGCTTACAGACAGAGTATTTTAAGATTCCCATGCTGGAGCAGTTCACAGCAGCATACCCAGCCAGGATTCAAGATTCGAAGCAATTATACCTGCTGATACATCAAGTCTTTGAGAGAAGGAACTGTGAAGCATTTTTTTTTTTTTCAGGGGGATTTGTATGCTACAGGCGATATTGTAGCTGGTTTATGCGTGAGACCTGATAGAGCAAGCACAGCACTTGGCTGTTTTTTGGTGCATGCCTCTAAGTCAGACTAAAGAGCAGCTTACTGTTGTCAACATTTGATTCATAGAGTTGTGTAAATGGGCAAAAAATTCCTTTCTGTCATGCCAGAGGCCAAATTAAACAGAAATCTGTGAACCGGGAGGGTTATTTAGTTGGGAGGAAGCAATATGAGTCGCGTGATAATGTACTCCTGCAAGTTTTTTTGCAATTTGTTTCGGGGCTGAGTTTGTCCTGGTTTATTTAATGCCATAAAATACAATTCTTCCTGCTGAGAAATTGCTTAAAAATGACACTGGCTTGAAGGCAAGCACAGAGTTAGCAGAGCCAAGCAAAAGGTGTTTGAAGGTTTAGACTAAGAGTAACCACAAACGTCTGTGTTAATACTGATCCACCAGCCTGCCCGATGAATTCTTCATGTTCCCTTTCAACCAGGCATTTAAAAAATGTACTGCAGATATGCAGGAAGGCATATACAGCGCTGCTTTTTCCTCTCTCCTATCCCGGCAATGCTAATGAAAGCCCAACATAGCTGAGATTTCCAGATTTGCTATCACTGTTGAAAGATAAAGGTAGACTCGTGCACATTACACTGCAGGATTTAACATGGGGCACTCTTGATTTTTTTTAATGTTTGCAGCAAAATGCAGGAGAAGGAGGTTAGTGCCATGTTTGCTAGGCAGGTTTTATAAAACACAGCAAACTGCTAGGGAATTAGTGCTGGGAGGTTCGAAGTAGCAGGTGTTGCTGCCAGTAACAGTGCTGGGTGTCTACGAGATGTCTTTGATGTACATTTTAGTGGTTAGTGAAGATTCGGAAAGAAAATTACTAAGAAAGATGGAACAAAGTAATGTAACTGCATCTGAATTTATTTATACAGGTATGAAGAAAGCACGCCCTTAGGTCTGTGTTTGTGCATCTATAAATTTAAACAGCTCTTCATGCTTAAAAGCTCCCTGTCCTTCAGACCCCTGCAAATACAGATCACTTAAGAAAAAATGCATGTATCATCTGATCTGATCAATCTCTATTTTCTCCTTCTTTGAATTAGCAGAGCTGTAAAAAATGAAGTGCTTAATTGCAATAGTTCACTAAAAAGCTCCTGCAAAAGTATTTATTGTCTAAGGAAATTTTATCTCTAGTTTGTTTTATTGTAAAAGATTCTATCTCAGAAATGCTGTGAATCAGAGATGAAGGGGAGTAATGATAAACTTAGGGAAAACATAAGGAAAATGTGTGGGTGTATGAGTTTGCACATGTCTGTAAGCTATAATAGATATGCAAATAGAAAAGCAAGTGCTTGTGGACATGTGGTTTTGTGTCAGCAATGAATTTTATTCATCAGCTATTTACCACTAGATTTACACACTTTTAAAAAATAATTCTGACTCATTCTAGGGAACCTTTATCAGCTATTTTATAATGATTTCATTTACTGATCCAATTATAAACGGAGTTGAATCCTATCCACTAACACAGGTTAAAATGTTTTTATTATACACAGCTGTTTGATATCTCCAGGTGTGGGAGTACACAACAAGGATGGAAATTAATTAAGCAAGATGTGGGAGATGCTTGCAGCTGTATGTTATGTGCTTGTCAGCCAGAGGAGACGCGTGTCAAACACTGCTTGATTAGTTGCAGCATGCGTTCCTCTGACTCGCAGCAGGCACACCACTGAGTAACTTGGGAACTACAACTCTGCAGGGCCTTGGCTTCAGCCTGTAATCACTTCCAAGCTTTTCCAGTGGCACTACCTATCCATACACATATTACCGGAATTACCCTAAGAGTTTCCTGATGTACAAAACTATTTTACACAAACATGAGGAAAAAACCCTCTAATTGCTTTTATATTGAGCATCTTGTCATTCTTTAGCATTCTTTAGCATTAGCATCTTTAGCATTCTTGCAGTATCATGATTTTTATGTTAATGGCAAGGGCCACCAGGCACAGAAGGGAAAATATTTTGAACCTAATGCCTGATAATTCTTAGATATTTTTGTGCTGATATAGTTGCCAGGCACAGGTGCTGTCTTGTGGCACTCAAGCCTTTCTTCTAGGTGGTGCAGAAGCTGTAGTCCTAAAAATAGTGCGTAGGAGCAGTGAGTATATGATTTGAAGGAACAATCATAATTATCAAATACAACTTAATTTTCCCATATTTATAGAAAACTGCTAGAAGTGATTCTTGCACAGAATGCAAAAAAAAAGTAAAATAAAAGAAAATAATGAAAATAGAGGAATATTGTGTTCATGTCCAAGTTCCACAACCACAACAGCTTGTTTGTAGACATGCTCTGAATAGGAAAATTGGATGAATTATTAGAATAAAACTTTCTCTTGTCAACAGTTTGCTAATCACAGGGATGCAAGAAAACATAAATATATATATTTCATTTTCATGAACGAATGTCCTCCATCTCAATCTCAAAGGCAAAACAAAAAATGCTGTTAGTGGTGAGGGGCAGGTATTTCTCTTCACTGTATAATGCGAACAGTGAGGTAATGTACATAATATGGTTTTGTTCATATGTAGTTATGTACACGTGAAATATTTAAAATGATGTCCTATATCCCTATATAGGGATATCTCTAGGGATATATGTCCCGTTTCCCTATGTTGAGGGACATCTCCTCCATCATCTACTCCAAGAGATCACATAATAGTGCATTTATAGCTGCAAACCTCTGGGAGCTCTTTAAATCTCAGCATCTACTATTATATTTTCAAAGAACTTCAGCTGTAGAAACCGTAAAATTGGGACACGGTGATTAGCGATCTGTATCGGTGCCATTTACCAAGGGCTTCTTTCGCTGTATTACCTGATTACTAAAGTAAGGATGAGGAGTAGTGTGTAGTGACTCTCTAGCTTCATTGGGATAGTCCAGAAGAGGGAGCTTGACATTAAAGAGTAAAAAGATTTAAAAGTACCAGAAGGAATAAATTGTTTAAATATGGGAACTTTGTTATGGTCACCCTTTATCACTGGTGGAAATTGCTTCATATTAATAACAACAGAGACTTGTTTTGGGAATGATAATTATTCTTATGGTGGTGTGTTTCTGACCCACCAGAAGCAATTTTCTTTTAGCTATTATGTTAAAAGACTTATTTTTTCAGTGTGGTATCTGCCACTGCTTTTCCAGGGTGTTTGAGAAAATGGCAAATAATTAATTGTGTGGAAAATGTAAATCATATACACTCACCTGTGACTTAAAGGGCCATCCTTCTCTTCGGATGCTCAAACTGAAAGCTCAAATACACCGATGTCATTTCGGTGACACCAGGGATGAATTTGGCCCACTTTGTCTGAAGTACGTGGTTATTGTGCTAACCGTTTCCCTGGATCACTTCTACAATGCCAACGCATACAAATAACGTCTTTGACTTTGTTACAGTGCCCTTCTGTGCTTCTAATAATAATGTATTTGGAGCTGTCTCAAAGTAAAAGCTTCAGCAGGGTAAGGTTGCAACAATGCTGTATTCTTACAGTATATAACCTCCATAAATATCTCTGTCTTTGTATTACAGTCCAGTACCTGCTGGCTAGGGAAAAAGTTCCTAATCACTATCCTGTACCTACTAAAACAGAAAGAAGCCTGTACAGTCTAGTATGTGTGTATCTCTATACGTGTGTATATATCTATTTGTACATTGTAACCAAGTAGGAAGTGTATTTTATTGACCCAAGTTTCTCTGGGGTCTTTTTTTGCTCGTTTGATTTTCTTTTGGCATTTAAATTTTTCCCCCATCTTGAATCTTCATTCCAAGACAAGAATCTCGAGAATGCTCACACACAGAAAATAAGCAAACAAATATGATTAAGTTCAACTGAAATATCATTTCCAACAATGCCTTATTTTGATTTTAACCTTTTATTAAGAAACTTAATTTTGTAGTTATTTCATAATGAAAAGTAGATCCTCTGAAGATATCATAGCAGGACGTTTAGACAGTTTCAAAACTTGTAAAACATTTTAAATGGGAAATGACACCAACCATTTTCCACAGGAATATTCAGTTTCAGCACACCATTTTTTCCCCCCAAAATACATGCTACCTAATTTCTAATGAAGGCCTCCTGATATGCACAAACTTTGTTGATAAGTGGTGGTATTAGTGATGTGAAGTTGGGATACAGTCTCATTGCAATTATTCATGCAGAAGCGCGCACATATTCCTACGTCGGTACGCAGAGAGCATATTTTCCATGTGTTATGCATGGGATTTCCTCCAGCTGGCCTCCTGACTCATGCTCCCCCGCCTCCCTGGTGTCTGCGGCTGAGCGCAGGACCACCTCATCTTTCCCCTTGGGAGAAGTTCAGTGCCAAACCCTGGCCTCCTGGCGGGTGGAAGGGGCTTCCAGACATCCCTACTCCGACCTCCTGCTCAAAGCAGGTCTGGTCAGAGTTGGCTACTCTAACCACGAGCCTTCCCCAGTTGAGTTTTGAAACAACCCCCCTTCCCTGGGGCCCTCTTCCAGTGTTTGACCACCCTCAGAGTGACATTTTTTTCTTTATATCAGGTGGGAATTTCCTCTATTCCCATTTGTGCCTGTTACCTTAACATCCTCTGCAGTGCAACTCTAAGAAGAGTCTGGCTCTGTCTTCTCTACGCTCTCCCACTAAGCACTGTCTACACAGCAATAAGGTCTCCCCAGTCTTCTTTTCATAAAAGAATAAACACAGCTCTCCCACCCTCTCTGCACCTGCTGTATGCTCCAGGCCTTGGACCGTTTTGGTGGCCACTGTGGACTGGCTCCAGTTTGTCAATGTCTTTCTTGTATGGGGGGGCCCAAAACTGGACATGGTACTCCAGGCTGTCTTACAAGGGCTGAACAGAGGGAAGTAATCAATTCCACCAACCTGCTGGCTACACTCTTGTTGGTACAGCCCAATCTGCAGTTGTCCTCAAACTACAAACTATGAAAACATATGAAACTGCTCTGCAGTGAGACACTCTGGTGTCCTGTGTTCAGCTGGGTCTGCCAGAAGGGATGCCACGTGGCTGCAGTTCGGTGTTAGACACAACATGATATGTGGCTTAGCATGAACAATATGTAATATCCTCTAGCTCCCACCATCCATCGTGTGCCTTGCCACAGGGCTGCTTATGCAAACAGGCTGATGGGTCTGGAACTGGGACTAGTTGAAGGAAGCATGGGTCTTCCCTCAACCTTGCGAAAGGTTAGCTAGAGATGATGATAAGAGATGGACCTGAGTTACATTTCCACCAAGCCCTGTCTCGTGGACAGGCATAGTACATCCAAGGTCTCAGCAGCATGGCTTCAATGAAATTGTATTTTTGAGGGCTGGAAGTGAGAAAAAGAGGCCAAGGTGAAAGCAGTGAGGTAAGGTGTGGGATTGGGCTTTGCCCCTTTTTAGAGGGTCATCCTCTTGTAGTTGGCCACGGCAGATGGTTTTCCAGATGAAGGTCTCTACACATGCTCTTTCTCTTTAAAACATTGTTCAACATTGTTGACATGTTGAAGTTGATGTGAACCATTGACACGTAGATGTATAGAGTTTGTAAAATGAAGTGATGCTCTTCTCATAAAGTTTCATTCAGTTCATTTGGTGTAATAATTCATGAACCTATAAAAGGACTTCATAAAACAGTAAAAATGGAAATACCTCACAGAAATAGAAGATGACAAATTTTTATTTCTTTCTGTTTCACATGCCTGGTAGTTATGTGGACTTGTGACTTAATAAATGTTACAGAATTAGATATGGACTTTAGTTTTAACCTGCCATTCAGAATGTCTTCCCATGCCCAATTTCAAAGACTTACATGGTCATTACAGTAAAATTAATCTATGTCTAAATTGTAATAATATCTAAACATTGGCCATTATACTGAAGTAATTAAAAATTCTCAATTGTTAATAGCTTTGTATGCTGCTGCAATTAATTTGTTGCTGTCCTGGCAGGAAAAAAAAAAACAGAAGTAGATGGGTAATGTTTTCATTAAGGCTTCAGTGCTGGCTGTCCCTCTTAGGTATATGCCTGCAACACCACGTATTTGATTATAGCATTTGTAAACTCCAGGCTGTTAGTTTTAAATAACTCTAAAAAGGAATCTTTTATTTTACCTGTGTGCATTGCTTTTATTCTCAATAGTTAGTAAATAATAGTAATTGTTTCTTGGTGGTTTCATTATTGTTCATTAGCAATGACATGCAGCGTTCCTAGGAACAAGCAGTGTGGGTCAAAGCCTTAGACTTACACATAGCATAGACCCTTGCATTTTAGTCAGTGGTAAAGTACTGCATTTATTCCTTGACTACATAGATGTTAATTGAAGCCAGTCGTCTGGTTTAAATTCTGTGCTCTTCATCATTACAGAGCAGGAGAAGCAGTTGTTAGAACGATTGCTAGAAAGTTATCTTTTCAGAAAATGAATCATAAGAAAATCTGAGACATACATGAGAAGAGACACCCCCCTCAAACTTTAGAAATCTTAAAATAGTATCCAGATGTAAGAGCTACAGCTGAAGGAAGGCAGAGTTACCATCAACTATCTTTACTAAACTTTAAAGGTATGTAAGTAGGAAAGGTTTAAAACACCGAAATCCTCCTGCTAGGGCAGCCTCAGTCCGAGAAAATGTTGCATGTCATGTGTTGAATTATGCCAGAGCAGCTACATATCTTTTAAAGCTATCCTCAACAATACAGGGCTTGCTTTGTTTTGCTAGAGAGATAGCAAAAGAAGAAAAAACTCTGTACAGTGCACACATTGAAGGCTTTCTGAGTCTGCCTGCACAATGAAATTGTTCTGATTGAACTCTGACAAATTATAACCTGCAGGTGTAACGAGGATTTTCCATTTTTGCCTAACACATATACATTTTGTCTCTTCCATTTTCCTTTCCTGCAATGCATTCAGCACAGCCAGGGCTGGAAAGAAATCTGATTGTGAAACTGATAAATTGTCTTACATAGTTTCCCTATTTTGGCCATTGCCATGGTCTGGTTCTGAAAGTGCTTAGAATCCTCCTTCTCTCGCTTTGTTTTAACAAGCTGCTTCTCACTTGCCCATTGCCTGTGCTGTATTACCTGAAGTGCACATTTTATTTTTGTCTGTCTCATATTCTACGTTGACTCCAAGCAGCCTCACTGTAAAAGCAGATGAGATGATTTCTTTTTATCACTCGCTTTTCTCGTGAGAAAGATAACCCCTTGGCCCTGCCCTCTCTACTGGCTTCCTTTTAGCACAGTCATTTGCATCTTGGCAAATGGGATCTGTAAAATGCTACTGAATTAAATCAGCAAAGTGTTTCATCATATTTATTTAGCAATCCCTGTGATAGACTCTTTGCTGGTCTAAATAGCTGTAGTCTTACTGATTTAAGTAGAGTTTTCCTTCTTTGCATGAAAAAGGGAATTGGCTCAACCTGGACAGGTGGCCAGAAATCACTACAGATGACAGACAGCAGAGGATCAGTCCCTGTGATTTCAGGTCTGATCGCAGTTGTTTGTAATTCTCCTGTACACTCAGGGAAGACACTTTATGTGTTAAAACTTGCTGCAAGCCTTTGATATCTTTGACCTTTTTAAAAAAGTCTTTTAAATTTTGATATTCCTGAAGAAGACAGGTGGTATTTTTTGATTGAATAGATAGAGATTTCATGTCTAAACGCATTTCTTGGTTTCACCCTGTTGGACTAGTTAACTGCTCTCTGTATGTTGTATGCTGCTCTACAATCTTTTCTTGTAATTTGTTTTTGAATGATACTATCAAAAAGTCACAAAGAATTAAACGTGCAGAAATCCCCCTGGAAAACATCAGTAATGTCCTGCTAGCATGTCCCTTTGGATCCAAATGTGGATATTCAGGTACATACCGTCCCACCTGCAACTACACTTCCAAGCCAAAAATTGCCCTTGATACCTTTTGATTGGAATAAATGTTTGACTCCAAGTTCCATGAGTAACCAGATACAGATCCTCTGGAAGTAGGTAGGGAAGCTGTGAAAAAATTGCAAAGCCTGTCAAAAGCTTTGGCTCTGGAGAGGGTGAGAAAGAGCCCTCCAAGTACTGATGCTGAACCCGGGACGCGCTGGGTGCAGTGGATCTCTCGTGGTTGCAGTCTCATGAACAACAGCTGAAATAGCAGAACTGGTGCCCTATTTTCTTCTTCTATCACCTGAATAAGTCATCTGGAAACAGGGCAAATGATATATTTTCAACAAAATAAGGAAATCCCTCTGAGCAATTCTCATTCACAGCACTATCATAAAAATCCTGGCAAAAAATCAAACCCTTTGCCTATCAATTCAGTGCACAGCATTGCTAGCATGGTCGGTGTCAACAGTTAAATAGCTGGTGCAGGGGCAAAAGACAGAGGCTGCTGTGTTCTTGGTGCTGCAGCTCAGACAGAAGATGAAATCATGGTAGTTCAGCATTGGGTGAAGTCTTAACTACTGATTTTCTGGCTTTCTGTTTGCACTGGAATAAAACCTGCTTGTGCTTGAAAAAAATCTTGGTCGTTAGGGATCTGTATGTGTGTGTCTGGCCCTAATTATTTAACAAAACCTTAAAATCCAAGAAATACAACTACCTACTTCTGCAGAGCTGTAGAAGGACATGGCTACAGTCTTTGCTTGATGGTGAGATGGTTGCAGCACTGTATTTGTGAGGGGTGTTTTTTTTACCATAATGGTCAGAGGGTGATTTTGAATGACTTAAAAATGGGTGCGTGGTACAGGAAGAAAACAACAGGCCATATTTTGTCCCTGCCCATATTATTTATGCCTTTAGTGAGTGCCACTTCTTAATTTATTTGGTATTTAAAGATTTACTTGTTTTCTCTATATAGTGCAGACCTAGGACACATGGCTGAAACTGCATATGGAGCATAGGACATTTATTGGGGAGGTGGAAATTACGTCTGCTTATTGTAGTTTCAGATTTTGGCTTAGGTCAGGAACAAACTTTTCAGATTTTCAAAGTATTTTGGCACATTGATCTTTGGGACATTTTTTGTCTTTATTTCAGGGACTGTGAATAAAGACAGTAAGAAAAGTTTCAAAACAGATGCTACACTTTGTTTGAATTAAATCAAAAGCCAGATTTCATACAGGGATCTTAAGCATTTGGTACTTTAGGACATGATAATTTACAGAAGGGTGTTTTTCTTTGGTGGTATTCTGAATGTCCCAGTTTTTGGCTGCCAGTCTTGTAGGATGAGAAACATTGAGGCTGCCTGCTGATCCATATCATCTGAGATCTGAGTCTATTTAATGAATCTCAAATTGAGCATCCAAAAGCAGAAGCGCTCAGACTCATTAATCACTGTGAGAGATCTTGGCCTAACCATATCAATTAAGAACAATAGTTTCCTAGTAGAAAAGAAACATGATGATGTGTTTCCAGTGACAGTCATGATATTGTTGGTCACTTGCCTTTATTTATCAAAGATATGCCCTTATTTCACTTTGGAGATGTAAATCAACATCACCATGACTTTTGGTACTTTGGGTGTCTGGGTGTTTATATGTGTTTTAGGCTAATGTTTTAGGCTAATGACATGTCCTTCAAAGGTCTCTTTAAAAATCCAAGTCTTGGCCTAATAAGATGGAGGCTTTGCTGAAACACATCCTAAACGCGGTGCTAGAATATTTACACTAATATTCTAGGCAGCAGAATGTTAGTGTAAAACTACTGTTGCTGGTAATAGACTTCGGGTTCATTACACCATCAGCAGAAAGTTTTGTGAGTTTTAAAGAGGTTTTTTTAATAAAACTAAAAGGTGTTGTAGAAATGAGATGTGGAACATTTTGGAGAAGGGTGCAGTGCTATTCATAACTTACTGGGCACTGTTTGTCCAGTCAGTTGTTAAGTTATAAATAAAATACAGCCTTAAAACAAAGATGAAAAGCTGAAACTGTGGGTAGGTATTTCCTCTGTACTTCTATTAAAAAATTTTTCCAAGTTTGTTCAAACAGTCACATTTTGGATTGGTTATCGATATTCACAGTGTTGTGTTTATTTTTGGATGTATTGCATTGAAGACTCTCATCTTTGCCACGTGGAATGCCTTTTCCTCTCGTAAATCTGCCACAGGCTGCAGGACAGTTTCTAAAGCTCTGTGAGGTGCCCAGGCACAGCCAAGGGGAAGCCACAGGGAGGTAAATGAGCCTCTGTCATACCAAATTTCCAAGTCCCAGAGCTACTGAAGAACAGTTAGACTTGCCTTATTGACATAAGGTCCCTCGATCACTTTCCATTTTGATTCATTCCAGTTTGGCACCTACCACCGCAGTACTTTCCCCCCATCCCATCTGAACCTCAGATCCCATTTCTTTTAGGCTGAGGGCACCAAGGGTTGGCACAGGGACCACCTCCACAGCCTCCACCACCCAGATGCCTGGTTTCTGCCAACAGAAAAGTCCCTTGAACTGGAGAAATGCTGAACCCATTTAAGATCATTAAAAATTAGTTTAGTGGATTTAAGAATACAGCCTATATACTTTTCAGAATCATTTATTATGGATCTTTGCATTGGTGCTCAGAATGAGACGAGAAAGAGGTTTCTTCTTAGAGCCTCTGAGCAGGCGTTTTACCAGTGGTCGAGGTATTTCCTGATGTGAGTAGGAATAGCACAGGGTGGGCCTGATGAAACAACAGAGGTAAAATATATCATTTTATTTAGGTCACGGGCTAAGCACCCCTTGTAGGTATGGCAGAGCAGCAGGAGCTGCCTGGTTTGAAATCTCCCAGTTCTCCTACTAGTGGTTCTGACGCAGAGCTGGGATACTGAGCAAAAACATTCTGGCTGCTGAAGAGGAAAGACATGACCAATTTGAACTTAGGAGTGAAACATTTCCTAGAACTGAGGCTGAATAAATTTGGGAACAGTTGAACAGGAAATAAGCTAATAATGGGATTTTACAATATGCATTTCCCATATAAGGCATTGAAATGTAGTATGGGTTTGTTTGCTGATCCTCTGGCTATTTTGTTGAGAATTTTAGGTTTCTTCACTGTTTGCGCTGTTATGATTGTGAGGACTTTGCTCCATTCTGGGCTGAAGTGTTCCATCTTACCGCTGTGGTCGGTGGTCCCTGGATGGACCATTCCTAGACCAAGCCAGGGAAGAGACTAGTTAACAGTTCCTCTTTGCTGCCTTTTGTTTGTGTCAGGGAGCTATTTCCTTTAGCCCTTGAGACTGATGCATAGGAAGGGGAAGAGAGGTGGGGAGTGCCCGTCTCGGTGTGGTTCATGCTTCTGAAAATAAGTTCCCCAAAATCTGATGTGGGGAAAGGAAGCCCTGGCTCCAGGGAGCCTGCTGTCTCCCTCAATAAACAAAGGACTGGATTTAGGCAAGTTGCCCAAAGTGTTGGTGCAGGGTGCATTCCCGTCCTTACTGCTCTGCCTGGCCTTTTAAGGATATGTGACAGTATGCTGGAGACCACAGTAAGGTGTGTAATTCAGCGATGATTAATGAGCACAAGGCTCTTCTGCAGCTTCGGTGTTTCTGTAGCATTGGTCGAATTCCCCTCTCACGAGTAACTCACCAAGGTTTTCAGAGTTTGGCCTCTTCTGCACTGTGAGCGCAATCTCTTGCCAGCTCTTATGCTACATTAATTTAGAGCCATCTACCTTTCCAAATGTGTTCTGTATTGTGGAACAGGTTTTGCTTGTGAATGCGAGGCCAGATGTTCAGAAGAGAAGAGCTCCTGTTTAGGCATCTAGCAATTACTGCTGTGACACATACCGATTGCAGCTGAAAACCTGAAATCTGTCTGCTTAGACAATAAAATACTCAAGCTGGCTAGTTTGTGCAGTGCTATAAGAAGTGGCCTATATGCATATAATTCAGGAGCTTTTTCAAAATAGCATGCATTGAATCATTGTCTCCGTTTTAAACCACAGCCTGTGCCAAACTAGTTATTTTGATTTCTTGCCAAGCAGGGGCTCACTTTCCAGTTACAAGTAACGTTTTCCTATTCTTTTTCTGCAAAATCTGTTAATGAAGGCTAAATGAAACAATGAAGGTAGGTCTACTGGCTAGATAAGAAATAGGTCTGTTTCATTAATAAATGTTTCTTTTCTTTTCCAGTGACATATTCGA
>VZTL01024621.1:100723-113652 GCA_013400535.1 Scopus umbretta | reverse complement strand
CCCCGACTCCTGTCTTAGAGAGGCAATAAAATCGCATTTGGGCCAATTTTTCTGAAAAGCCTGTAGGGGGGAAATAGTGTGATTGCCAGGGAAAAGGGATCTATGTCCTCAGAGCTGAGCTGTGGCAGGCGTGTACCAAAATGAGAGCAGCATCTAGTGACTTGGACAAAGTCCCCAGGGGAGGGACCACGGCTCCTTCCGCAGCGCTGCTGCCTAGCACAGCTCCAAGGGGGCCCCAGCCTGAGTGATGCAGTCTGGCGTGCGTGCACATTGTCTCTAGCATGTGGGCACTGACACGACTTATCCTCTGGTCTATGCCCAGGTTTATTTTCCAAAAAAGCAACTTGATTCGTTTTGCAGGGGAGCCAGATGAAAGCTCGTATGTATACAGTATTGATAAACAGGGGACCAGCAACACGGTGCAGAAGAAAAGGGGGAGAACCAGTTTGACTGTGTTACACGCTCAAAGCGCTGATTCTTCTCCATTCTGTACGTTGTTTTATTTCTTCCCTAGCCAGATACCTGTGGTTTGCCTTGGTGCTGCTCAGGCCATGAAGTCCCCTCTGAAACCACTGGCTGGGGTCTAGTGAAAAGCCATGGCTGTGTGCACTGCTGTATTGTCTGAGATAATATATGTCCAAATTATTTTTTTGGAACCTTTTCCTAAAGTCTTTATCTGCCAAGCTCCAGGCTGTGGGATCGATGTGTTACTGTGTACTCGTTCACTTTCCGTCTCTGCAGCTTTTCTCTGAGAAAGGCTGCGTTGGAGCTTGGCTTGTGACAGTCCCTGATAAGCCAGGTTACTGTTTTCTTTGACAATCATTTCTCCAGAATGTCCTGTGTAATTTTGATGGGTATCAAAGTTTGGACTCTCTTGCTGAAAAAAAGAGGATCTTTTCATATTAATTGAGGGTCTTTTTCATCCAGATGATGATCAGTATTAATGACCCTGCATCTGGCAGCAATCGAGGTTGTTATTTTTGATTGAACTGATTCCTAAAGGTGGATTTGATTAATATGCCTCTGACAGAGGAGAATCAGGTCTCTCGAGCATTGGGCTTTCGTGGATTTGTGTGGTTTCAGCTACTTGGGGACTGATGGGGCTTCAGTCTACTGGAGTTTGCCAAGAAGTGCTCCCTCACTGCCTGGAAGATTGACAGGAATGATAGAGCAAGTATAAAAAGGAATGGAGTAACGTGGGGAAAAAAATGGCTAGAAAGACTCTTTGTAGAGAGATACTCCACTTTCCCCAGCCCTGGCAGGGAGGAGGCATTCCTAATGAGAGCCTCAGCCCAACTGCTTTAAATCTCGAGGACGAAGCACCTGGAGCCCCAAAACACTCATGCAGAGGAGAGAAGGAGCTCAGCTGTGTCTGGGAAGGAGATGTTGGGAAGGGAAGTCCCACGTTGCATGAGGATGAAGGCCTGGCTGTTGTCGAGGCATGCCAGGCTCACGGTGTACCTCTCTGTCTAACCCCCAGACGATGCTTCTGCCTGGTAGACCCATCATAGGAATAGCTGCTCTTGAGAGGGCAGGGTATCACAGCCAAACTCCAGCGCCTCATCGCCCTTACAAGAGGCTCCACCAGAGGCAGAGCTGGAGATATAGCTATACTGTGGCTGGAAACTTCATTTAATTCCTTGTGTTGTTTGTAAATATTTTACTGTCTGGTATTAAGTAAACGTAATTACTGCAGCTTAAAGATGAGGGAGGCTGTTTAATGGGGATGCTGTCAAAGTATTTTCCCCTAAGTTTCAAGAGCTGTTATTTTTTTCTCTCCTGTCGTTGGTAATAATCCCTTGAAAGCTTGAAAGTGAAATGTACTGCCTTCCTTTGCAATTGTTTTTCTTTGTTATGTTTCTCAGACAAAGAGTAAAACATGCACTTTCAGTCTCAATGACTTTTATTTTAGATTAAGGGAAATAAACAAAGGATGAACAAATCTTAAACTCTCTGGGAAGAGAGCAACCACATCTACTCAAGCCACACTCGCCTGGTTTGGGAACAGTGGTACCTGATGCCAGCCAAGAGCTCCTACAACAACAGCTACTGCTGACCTTGCTGCTTTCAGATCCACCCTCACCGAATAGCCAAAAATGAAACACACCATAGTGTAACACCTGCACTGTCCCTGAGAGTTTTGGCTGCCCCCTCGTCTTCCACCTCCATTGGACTGCTCTGTGATCCCATGTGCTGGATGAACCATGGTCAAGGACGTGGGGACCTGCAGCATCCAGGTTCATGGAGAGGCAGTGGGAGGAAGGATTGGAGATGGAGGCTGCAGGATAGTGGTGTCTGGGACCCATCCTGAGGTTTCAGTGAAAAGAGAAGAGAAACTTGTATGTCATATACCAGTGAAGTGCCTCCTGGTCTTCCAGAGGTGTAAGAAGGGATCTCACAAGGCAGTGTGACCACCCTCACAGAGAGAGGTTGGCTTGGGACTTGTTGATTCCCTCAGGCCCCAGCATGCAGGACGGGAAGGTATTTTCACCTCTGTCAGAACAGGAGGGAACCGTTGCATCGTCAGTGGGTCTGACTCTGCCTCCAGCCAATGCATGCTTGGTTGGTTAAAGTGATGTTCTAGGCAGCTTCACAGCAGAGCTACTGGCAACGCTCTGGAAGTCGTCTCCCTCCTTCTGCTTTGTAATGACAATTCCTTCTGCAGACTGCATCTGTATGATACAGCTCACGCTGGGTTTGGGTTCCTGGAGATGATGTTTGAGAAGGAGGGAGTGCCACTTGCTCATCAAATCTCAGGGTGGTCTTCATGGAAGCAGCAATTAAAGCACATAATTCAGTGCAGGAGAAATTCTCCTGCAATGCAAACATTTCTTTATTCTTATCAAGGAGAATAATAGAGTAGATTATTCAGTCTGCTGAGACCCAAACAAGACTCATTTGCTGTCAGTCCATCTCTCCATTCCTCCTCACCCAGCATCCTCCTCACGAGTGATAAGCATCACCAGCATCTCCACTGGTGCTGGCCAGAATTTCACAGGGTCAGCAAACCAAGGGTTTTTATTCTAGAAGTCATGGCAACGTATTGTTTGGAAAGACACCTCAAGAATCTTCTAGCACACTTTCGCCATTTGCGCCTGAGTCTTATGCAGGCCTTTAGCTGTCAGATTCCTGATATGTCCTGAACTCATTGGGGGGTCTATAACATGGCCAGAAAACTGAGACTTACTTTGGGCAAGATGATGGTTGAGGTCTTTTGCAAAGCAGCAGTTACCTGCTAGACCAGATACAGTCCAGAACAAGAATTAACAAACTGGTGGTCTGATCTGAGTGAGGTGGTGGTCTTCCTGTGAGCCAGAAGCTCTTGCTGGTCTGGTGAAGGCTGAGCTTGCAGACAGGCTGTTTCTCTGGCTACCTCAGGAGCATCTGAGTACCCTGATCTTGAAGTTAGCAACGTTCACAAAATTTGGTACCAAAGGTGCTGGTTACTCCGTTAAACCTAAGCATGTCTTTGTGAACTGTACTCAATCAAAGCGAGGCAAACAAGCTCCCCACCGATCTCAGCCCACGCAGCTCTGCTTTTCATCTCTGTGGCCTGCTCAGAGGAATGCTGGCAGCTCCATCACCACCTTGCCCCTGAGACCACTCCAGGGTTGTTGCAATGCAGAGCAAACAGGATACAAACCAGCCTTGGCCCAGAGGCACTCTTTCACTTCGTGGGTTTTCCAGGTAGGAGGCAGTAACCAGCAGCTAACCCTGCAGGAACTGCCAGCAGGGAGGGCAGCAACTCAGACAGGATCACAGGTGCCTTTCTGATCCTGCCCTGGAAAGCATGTTGAAGGCCAAGTTTGACATTTCAGACTGTGAGGAGAACATGGTTTCTTTGCTGACCCTGTTCTAAATGGGGGCAATGAGATGCTCATCTGGTACCTTTTGCTAACAATACTTCAGCTCAGGTTAAAATGCTAAAGGTAGGGGTTTAATTTGTAAGTATGAAGTGTAAGCTAACCATCCCTCATTAGAGGTTAACAAGTCTGTCTCTGTCTCCCAGTCTCCTGACAGCTTATTTGGAAATCCCCACAGATAGTCCAAAGCTCTTCTTTCCGGCGCTCGGTTTACTTTAAACAATGTTATTTCCATTGTTCTGCGAATAAGCAGTGGCCTTGCTTTCTGGGTGCCAATGGCAGGGACAGGCTTCTTCCATTTGCCAAAGAATTCTTTGTTTCCCTCTGATTCCCTCCATCTTTTTACTACGAGATCTAAGCCAATGATTGACAGCCCAATTTAAACTTATGTGTAATATTGCAATCAAGAGTGGTATTTTGTGTTTGCTTTTTGAAGTGAGGAGAAAGGGTAGCAGAATTTGCCTTCTTGCAGTTATTTCACCCACAAAAGTGAACACATCCAATAAAGTCAAATTTTGCTAGCAAAGAAGAAAGAGAAAAGGAGAAGGGGGGATAAGAGAGAGACGAGATTAACATCCTTTAAAATGTGCCTGTTTACTCCTATCGTCTCAGAGCTAACTTTAAATAGGATAAAATGATCCTTTAATCCCCTTTATCTTCTTAAGAGCTGCTGTAAAAGATCTACTTGACATTTGAGAAATGAAAAAAAGTAGAAAGTCTCGTAATATTCATCAGAAATGGTGGATGGAAAGATTTGAATTTAACAAAACATGAAGAGAAGGATCCTCATCTGGACATAAATTATCGTAGCTTCTGCTGAGTGGCACCAGTTCACAGCAGCGCAGGATCAGCCCTCCAACTGCCCTGCTTGTGGCACACAAGCAAGCGTGCAGTGCAAGGCCCATTGCAGTGGGCTCAGCTCCTAATGCAGAGGATAATGCTGGAAACCCATCTAACCCAGTCGCCTTGGCTGTGCTGGCGAGAGGAGGCTGGGAGACACTTGTTACAGGCTTAGGAGCTTCTCGGCTGGTGCTGAAGTCTCTCTCTGTGCAGTGTGCTGTTTTGCCTTTAAAAATCTGGCATCTCGTGCTGACTTCTTATCTGCAGCCTCGTTTCCACAACATCTGTTTAGTCTCAAATAAATATGCATTCCAGTTACTTAATGGCCTTCTCTCAATTTTCAACCCAGAAAGAGTAATGAATCATGAATAAGTTATAAGGAGCTACAGCACAAAGACCTCTAAGTTAAGCAATGTATCCTGCGATGTATCGCCTTGGCTATCTATGCCCGTCTACTGAAACGCTGCAAGAAAAGGAAGAGAGCCTTTCATTTGTTTTTCTCCCATTTGCAGTGAGTAATGAAAGAATGACAACCACTAAAAGCCGAGGGATGTTTGCTCCAGAATGTTGAACTTCCCGTGATGAACTGTCCTACTCAGCCATGCTGGGACTAATGCTTGGAGTGATGTATCTGGACTTCCATGGGCTCATAATTCACAGCCATATGAGAGCAATGGTAGAGTTGTTTCAAGGAAAATAGACTTACCTGAACGTGGTGCAAAGAGGCAATATTGCTTCGCTTGGCTAAGCGCACACAAACGCTGCGTGGCAGCTCGTATTAGGACATCCTTTACTGACATGGCTGCGGGGTTCTTGTCCAGGTGGGTGAAACTGCTGAGGCAACGTAGCACGGGCCTTCAAAGTGGGAGTGAGCTGGTGGCCAGGACACAGCCACAGGAACTGAGGTACCAGGAAGGGGATTCATCTGTTCAAAAAAAGGTATCTGTTTCAAGTACTGTGCATTGATGTAGTAGACTCTCTTTCACTTGAAACCATTACAAACCACAACGGGAGTTTCCTTTCTAATCCAGTTACGATTTCACTGATAACAGGAAAAGCCTAATGCCATCCTAAATATCTTCAGTATTGAGTGTTTATATATCACCTCGTGTCTGTTACCTTCTTTGTCAGTGATGAGATTCCCTGAGTGTTGAACTTCATTTTTTAACGTACGTCCCGAAGAAGCACAGCTCCGGATTACAGTAGAGTCGATGCTGAATCTGCAAGCAGTCTCTGTGCTTACGCAAGGACAGCACACCTACGGAGAGACTCGAGCGGGGGGGTGTGAAGGGAAGCTTTTCTGGGGAGCAACGGGAACATGTGCGAGCTGGCCAAATTCCAAGGAAGGTTGTTCGAGTCAACTCCACTTAATACCACCTAGAATCGTGGCATTGGTATACTAGTTGAAATGGACACATAAAGGCTTTTATATGAGAACAAAAAAATTCCCAGCACAGCAGCTCTCTCTCCTGCTGCCTGTGTGCAAACAGCACATTTCAAGTGTCGGTGTAGCTTCTTCTACGTATGCATGCCCCACCTCATCTCACCCACCACCAACCAGCATTTTGTCAGTTTGTAGGTGCTAGAAGTGCAATTCTAAAACCCCCTCTTCCCTTACATCTCACTCTGTTCAGTTTTTGTCATGATCCACCATGCTTGAGTTTATATACAGTGCCCAGAGACATAATCCTAGAGATCCTCTACCTCCATAAGAATTAATCACTGCAATAAACCTGGAAAAATTGAGTTGAAGCTATCTTGTCTAATAAATGAGAAGCAAGACACAGAGAAATTAAAAACTGGGTGGAAGGCACACAACCCAGCAAGCCTGGTGTTTAAACCCCAAAGCTCTTCTAGCTGTTTAGTTATGGTTACTTGCAGGTTGGGAATGTCAAAGGTAGCTAAAATATTTGGACACTAGAATGGCTTTACAGTAGTCTCTAGGTGTGTAGCTCTCCTAGGGACATGCTAGACCTGAAGTCATAGACATAGAAATGTTCTTGTAGCTACATCTTTACCCACTCTACTCAGCCAAATGCACGAGGACATCTTAAATTCATTAATGGTAACAGTTTATTTTCACAAGCATAGAACTCAGCCTGGACAAATTTAATCTTCCAGTAGGCATGAAACATTTCTGACTAGGTCAAATATTTCTGTACTGCACAGCTACTGCTCTGTGGCTGTGGTAGAGATGTAACCTTAGGCTCTTCTGAAAATCCCAGCCTAAACTTCTCATTATCCTGGACTTCCATGTCTTGCACTCTGTCCAGCCCAACTTCCCCTAAAATAAACCAGAAATAAAAAAGAAACCCAGATAATTATAGTGTGATTGCACGTTTCCTTCCAGAAAAGGGGATGGATTCTGCATGGGAAACAAGAACTTCATTTAGCTCAGCAGACCCCTGTCCTTGATGGCAGTGGTCCTTGTGAGGGCATCGTTCAACAATAAGTACTTCAGGAGCTTTCTAATCCTCTAATAGAGTGCAGGTGGGAATACCCTTTCTTGGTCAGCATTGTACGCAAAAGGAAAGAGGTCATAGCTGAGAACCTTGAAAAAGCTGGAGAAACTATCTCCAAACAGCTTGTTTAAGGAAAAAAAGTTTGTTGCCAAAATGAAATGGGATTTTTACCCTTTAAAGATGTGCCACAGAGCTCTTTGGGCTAGTCCCCCTTCTCCTAACATAAACTGGTAGAGTCTCATCTTAAACTACTTTCTAAAGCGCTATTTATTGCTCAGTTCCTGGTGCTATTCTGACTATAGATTGATGGGAGCAGAGGCAATGTGGGGCTTTAACCCTAAAGGAAACAGATAACTAGCGAATACTCTTCAAAGTCATCCAGGAATGTCTTAAATGTGAAATGTGGTTTTCTACAACTGATGATGGGAAATTATCATGGGAATACAAAAATGCATGGGGCATTCGGAAACTCAAGCACAAATTCAAGTAGCTTCAGAATTCTATCACAAATGACTTGTACGTTTATTTTAATTCCTGTCAGGAGGAGCATAATTGTTTCAGCTACTCGGCTGAAGACCAGAAACAATGCCCAGTGATTCAGGCAATCAAAGGCATGTCACAAATAGCATACAATCAATGTAAGCTGTCCATGAATAACCTTCAGGCTAAAAAATCACCTTTCCTAAGAATTCTGTGAAATAGTTGCAGATAATAAATGTCCTCAAAGAAAACCCCTGTGGTGAAATCACAAAGGATTAGTAAACTGCAGAAGGAATCCCAGAGCGGACTGGGGAGAACTTCAGGCAATCCCAGCTGGATGCCTGGAAGATGCTGGTCCTTGGAAAAAGCCTAACGATGGGCCAATAGTGCAACATTCCATCATTTATGCTAGGTTGAGAGGGCAGTACAAAAATGCGAGAAACTCCAACTGGCTGTTGAACTTGGGCTTTGCTTTTGTCAATGCTGAGGCATCAGGAGACTTAGCCGGACTCCCTCAGTGCTGATGATAAGCCCTGCCAAATACAAGAGTCCCCAAGAGCAGGAGGATGACAGAGGAAACCAGAGGTATTTCTGGAGGGGTTGGAACTGGAGTGTCTTAAAGCACTGGCTTGCACCTCAGAAGTGCTGCGTAGCCACAGGTACTTGCTCTGCATCAGGAACCATAAGGAAGAGCTCCCCTTACCCATGGGGTTCAGTCATCACCTTCCAGTGACATTGCACTGTGTGTGAGAGTTGGCCAATTTTTCAGGCCTCATTCCCCTCCAAAACGCCATCTACGTGGAGCTGACCTCTTCCCAGGCCAGTGTTTTCCACCCAGTCTTGTCATCATCGTGAAGCTGTTACCATGGCGACTGTATTTTTGGTAGCTCCACGTTATTCATGCCAGGGGCCATAATGTGATACATACTGTATTTGTAATAAGCAGCAGATAGACGTCTGAAAGCACCCTGCTGAGCCAGGATTGACACATTCTGCCTCTTCAAGGTCAAAACGGGATCTGATGACCTAGGTGCCATTTTGAATGGATGTAAATGCAAAAAAACTATTAAGAGGTAATGATGCCAAATGGGAGAAATGCATTTAGTTTAGACGTATTTTCCCTTGGGATAAGCTGAAAAGTCTCACCAAGCATCAGTTTATATTCAAGAATAGCTTGTTCTGGCAGTTAAATACATATATATTATTTTTGCAGGCAACTGTGGAGGAGCTCTATTACCATTTGCAACCTGTCTGAAAAATAATAATTATAATAAAAACATCTCGATTCCGTTATGCAGGGGAAAAAGAAAGTGAAGACTCCCTTTCAAACCCAGTCTTTCTGCCTGTGGGTGCTTCTTCAACACGGTATTTGAGATGACTGAGCTGCCTGTTTAGCAGCTTGACTCCGCTGGCTTTCCTGGCTCTCCTGCTCCGGTATGAGGCATTTTCCTTTCTCGCTAGGCATCATGACATTTTCATGAATTGAAGAAATCTCATTATTATGCTTTCACTGGGGACTTAGGTTAGGAAGTAGAACTGTTAAAGCCGATAGTCTGCTTGAATCTTGTCAATGCAAGGTACGTTTGGCTATCAGTTGGGTATCCCTCCGCTGTGTTACCACCGTGTCTCCGGTTCCCCAGATGTGGCAGGGCTTCCTGTCTTCCAGTTCAGCTTGTGCTTTGGTGGAAGTCCTACAAGTACAGATGGCTTCTAGCTAAGGATCTGAATGACCTGCCTTTTTTTCCTGCTTTTCTCAATGAGATTGTTGGGTGCCTGCTCTCTTCTCTTCCCTGCTCAGCCAGCCCAAAGCACAGCAGCTCAACAGATGAGGGCAACAAATCCTGCCTGCCAGAGAATAGAATTGCCATGCCTGTAGGGATGGGATGCTGTCAGGAACTCAGCAGATGCACGTTCCCGAGCCCCCTGACAGCCTGAGAAAGCTTGGTGCCAATCCCGCAGGGTCCAAGCCCATGGATCTCCATCCAGCCCTGCCTTGTCCCTGCTTCCTGTGATGCCTTCCCAACTCACTCCGGCTGAATTCAGGATGCTGGTGCTGATGGCAGGCAACGGCAGATGTTACAGCGCAATGAGCTGTTATATCTTGGTGCAAGAGCCAAGCAGGGAGGAGAAATACTAATACTGAATGGCCCCCATGCTGGAGCCGGGATGCTTAGAGTTGGGAAGCTGCTGCCTGTCCTACAGTCCCACTGTGTCAGTCCCTTCCTGGAGGCAGCAGGGGAGAGATGAAATAATCCTCTTATTCAGGAGATATCAAGCTAAAAAGAATGACCCATCGGGTTACTCAGTTCCGCTCTGTGCTGCAGCACGTCAGATACCTGTGACAGCCTTGTCTCATGTAGGCAGTGGGCTATGCAGCCCTCAGGGCGACAGCAAAAGCAGACGAGCGCAGGCAAGTGTAAGAGCTGGGGATGCCAGTGCCGCTGGCAAGAAAAGAAGATCCAGAATTGCAAATATTTAGGCTCATGAGCAATTTCTGTATTTATCTTGTCTCCCAGGGAGAAAGTTACTCACGTGCCTGAGCGTCTGCAAGTCTAAATCCGTAGGGCATTTTAGAGACTGCTATTCATTACTATTTCACACACATTTTTACACAGTTCCTTGAAACAGCAAAAGATACATGATGAAGATGGGGTTTTCATTTCTCCAGGAAGATGGTCTATCTCTGTGTATAGGCCAGCGGCTGAACTATTGCTTTCCCACATAAGGACGAAAAGTGCCACAAGTCACATTCTAGGGAAGGGCTGTGGTTAACAGTAGAGCTCCCTGCGGACTTCTTCAGTAGGGTATCCCCACCTGTCTGAAAGTGCAGGGATGGCTCTGTGCATAAAGGTGCTGTGTTTGAAGCCTCCAGACTTTATTCTTTGAAACATTTTCAAAGTTGGGGTCTTAGTAGAACCCCCACTTAGTGAGTCAGATATTTCAAGTCAGTCCTAATTGGTCTGGATATTTGGTACTTTCCTGTGTATTTTCCAAGCGTGCTTATTTCAATGAAACTGTGATTGTAAAAATAGCATCATGGTGCTATTTTCTCCTCTTTTCCCATGTGTCTCCGGAGTTAACACTACTTAATTTATAGTCATAAATAGATCTTTCTGTCTGGGTGTTTTCTTTTTTTTCCTTGGTAGTTCTGAGAGAAAAAAAAAAAACCCAAACAATCCATCATCTGTTCTTCTCCATTCATCGCAAACAAAACAGGTAATTTAGTTCTGATTTCAGAGTCTTTAGCATGGCAATGACACCTTTAAGCACAACACTGACAGCTGGAATATTAGAACCCTGAACGGGGTCTTCAGTGCTGCTAGGTGACATTTGGAGAAGTCTTTAGTCCTGTAAATGGAGAAGATTTGGTATCTTAGCTGTTGAGAAGTTAAATAAAATGGAGACTTGAAAATTTTATTTTCAAGGACAGAATCCCAATTTTGTAGTTTCTGGGTGAGCTTTTCAACTGCAGCAGTTTTGAACTCGGCACAGCCAGTAAATGAAGTGAACAAAATCCCCTTTAGCCATATTCTGCAATTTGACACAAATCAGGCACAGAAAGGAAGAGCCAAATGTAATCCTCCTTGTGAGGCAGATGTGGGAAGAATTATTCTGTTCTTTCACTTAATGATTTCTTTGACTGGAACACCTTCTCCAGATGAATAATTTTTTCCTCACATGTCAGTAGAACTGACCTAGATGGGTTTAAAATATTTGCAGAAATTTGCTCCTCCTTACACATCATGTTTGGCTCCAGTCTAAAGTTTGTTTTCAGTGGTGTGCAATATGGGTTTAATTTGACTCCTGTTGATGCCAGCATTAAATTTTCTGTTGAATTACTGGGAGCTTTTGAAAGCGTCACCCCTGGGAGAAAACTCAGTGTCCTGAAAGCTGATGACTAAAAACCTATTGATTTAACAATCAGGAACTTATGCCAAGTTTCGGAAGGTCACCCCCCTCATACCCTTTTAGTTCCCCTTTTCCTCCAAAAAACTGAAAACGACCAGCACACAAAAAGGTGAGTCACTGCAAATTAGTACTGGTGTTTGCATGGAAGGTTGCTGAGGATAGGAAGTGGAGCAGGAGCAGGAATCTTCATTCCCAACCTCTAAACTTGTGACATTCTCACTAGAATAAAAAACATGACCCAAAAAGACACACAGTTGCTCTACAGAACATGCAGGATAAGCAAGGGGTGGTGCAAAGATACTCCCTGGATGAAGACTTACTATTCCAGGGCAAATGAATTAAACCTTGTGATAGCTCACTGAAGCTGGGAGGTGAGGGCAGAACATGCGTCAGGGCATGGAGGGTAAGACCTATTGCAGAGGCAGAAACGTCGCTGGGTTCTTTAGCTGATTCCACTTCTCACTGCACAAGAGCACACGTTCCCTGCACACACGTGAGGGAAGCCCGGTAAACTTTTCAAAAACGAGTGGGTTTGGTTCAGCTTTTGCCTGGAAATGCAAGAACGTTGTTTTAATTGAAGCCATTCTCTTAACACTGTGCAGTGTTGTGGAAATGCAAGTGGTGAAGAGGGGAGGGGAACTTGGGTAAAGTAGACGGTGGATCAGCTCTGGCAACTTGATCGCATGCTCTTCAATGGCTGCTCTTAATTACGGTGGATGATTATTTCACTTCAACAGCTGTCTGTGTTTGAACACTTCGTGTGTTTGTTACTGGGGCAATTCAAATGCTTCCATTCATTTTCTAAAAAGCTTCTGTGATGTTACTCAATTATTTATGGTACAGGTTTCTTCCATCAGAAATACCTATGTGACTACTCAATGCTTTATTAAGTGAGTGCTCTCACAGTGCACTGCTCGCTGTGAGGGCACGGAGGGAGGTGCCATAGCTCCTGCGTTGTGTGGAGGGGAGCAAAGTTTCTGGGTTGACGTCTCTTGCAACTTTTTTGAGAAGCAGAAGGTGGGCTGGAAGTGTTGTGAAGATGAGCCCGTACATCCCATGAGAGGAAGAAGCCAGGAGAGGACCTTACCCAGCTGTTCCACATGGATCTGATTTACCACAAAGAGCTTGGATTATCTGGTGGTGTTCAGAATGGCACTGTCAAAATGATTAGACTGATAGCAAGGCAGATAAACATTTGGGAGAATGTGTGAACAGAGTTAATTTAATACCAAAGGAGATTTTGAAATTGCTAATAAATATATAGAAACACCATCCAGGCAGGGCCATACTAGAGATGAGAAGCACTTCAGATAAAAATGTTCTCTATCCAGTATGTGACTATTGCTACAGGATGCAAAAAGCAGGATACAAAATT